>JARYZH020001052.1:0-43795 GCA_030021035.2 Notholithocarpus densiflorus | reverse complement strand
CACCATATGAAAATAATTAATACAATTCAGAATTTTTGCATGCAGCATAAACAATTCCTTGAGACAACAGTAGGAAAGTAATCATTTTAGCAAAGATGTTTCTACCAAAACACCTACCTATGGATAATAACTAGAACCAAACAAAATACTCAATGAATTCCATTTCCATTTCGTGGATACTAGTGCAATTATCATTTTGAACTAAGTAGAGATTTTATTTTTTAGATTTTAATAACCCACCATCAGGAACAACAACAACAACCATGCCATCTCAAAATTTCTGGGTCGACTATGATACCTAAACAAACTAGCCAAGATCCGCCACATGTAATCATTAGTTTTCTGAAAATTTAGATCTTGCACATTTCTTTTTTCTTCTCAGCAATATAATCAAGCTAGAGACTAACCCAAAAGAAATAATCCCTTGACTTCCTTCAAATCATATTCTTACAACAGATATAGATCCCATAATTTCCATTTTCACAGGGGTAGTCTCATGAACCCAGCTTTCAAGAGCAAAACCAAAACCAAAACCAAAAAATTGAAAGAGAAGGCTACCCTTCTCTTCTCCTACATTTGTTACAAATTTACAGCAAATAATTTAAAAAAATAAAAAAATGAAGATCCAAAACCCAAACCCTCTTCTTGCAAAACAAATTATACATCAACAGCAAAAGGTTTCAACTTTCAACCATAAATTGCTTGCATCCAAACATATACCATCAGAAATTAAAACAGAATCTATAAAATCATCCAAAACAAAGAGACATAAAATCAAAATTAAAGCCAAGGCCAATTATACAGATGGCTGCACCAAATAACTGCCACAGGGAATACCGAGTGCCTAGAAAGAACCATGTCAAAATCATGACCCATGGTATTGTCCAACAATCCAAGAACGTCACGTTGGTGATTGATGAGAACTGGTATGCCTTATTAACTGCATCAAATTAAACATCTACAAGTTAATTCATGAATCCACGAAATCCACATTTTAAGAATAAACACATACCCAAAAAATAATAACTCACCTAACAGTTAGATCTATGAATCGGAACCCAGATTAGGCCAATTTGACCCAAAAATTTCCTTTGGATGTTACAAAAAAAAAAAAAATCAGCTAACAAACTTAGGTGCTATTTATTTCTTGACACCCGAGAATTTTTTGGGATTGTGTAATTCATATAACCTCACAAGTTTCAAGAGCTTTGTGGGGAAGAAAGAATGGGGCAGGTGAAATTGGGGAAGAGGGTGAAATGGGTTTATGGAAGGAAGAGTACACGCCGACGTCGGACTGGGGTTGTCTTCCTCGTGGATTTCTCACCTGAGCTCTTTGCTGGCGTCGGGCCAATGTAGGTCTTCCTTGTAGATTTCTCTGGTGGATGTGGAACTCTCTAAAGGCACAGGTGCTAGCTAGGGTACGGTGAGGAGTGAATAGAAGAAGGCAAAAAAAAAAAAAAAAAAGAGTTGAACTTTGGTATTTATTTGCTACAGTACTTTCAACTACGCTACAGTACCCGTTTCAGCAAAATATCATCCGCGTTTTTTCACTTATTTGTTACAGTGTTTTTTGCAATAAGTTTTCAGTTTTAGCAAAATAAGTTTTATCCAAACGGACCTTTAGTTTCTAAAATAAAAAAATAAATAAAAAATTCTCCCAATTACGTTTCTCTTGGTTTATAGAGTTTTGTAGGGGGCAGAAATTGCGTGATTTCATTATTTATCATCGTAAACACGGAAACAGATCACGTCACTATTGTGTATATTTTACAGTTGTTATAAGGGAAGAGATTTGCAATAGGTTGATAGCCAATATAACATTTTATTAATCACTGCGCACCTTGGTACCTTGGTACGATGTCACTCCATAAGTATAAGTGTTTGTGGGGTGTGGGAGCAAGGACTGGGGTTTACACATATATACACTTTGATTAAGCTAGAGTAAAATTTCTTTCTTGTAAAAAAAAAAAAAAAAAAAATTTATTATTAAGGATTTGTGGCCTTTTATGGATCAACCTCACGTAGTAAAAGTTTTTTTAATAGACACAACAAAATCTCACTATATTTTCATAAAAACTAAGGTGTTATTCTTCCATAATTCAAAATAAAATATATTAAAATTATACCAAGGCCCACAATAACTCGGAACATAAGTGTTGTTAAAATATTATGAGATTTTGTTGTATCCTTAAACTTTCTCACGTTATAAAATTCTCTACATCATCTTCCTTCCACTCATATTTCCATTCTCCTCTCCAAAATGTTGTGATTGTAGAATATAGAACAGAGTAAATGGATTTTTGACTTAGAAACAAAGTTTGGAAAGAGTTTATTTATTCAATTTTTTTTTTTAATTTATAAAAATTATTATATATTTTTGTTAGTTTTCTTACTATTAATATACCATTGAACATACACATATATGAATGTTTTTTTTTTTTTTTTTTTCATATTGGTATCAAGTAATATATATGTATGTATGTCTAATTGAGTGTATCTGACTATGTACATATGTGTATATAAATTTTGCCCCCTAAACCAAATCCTACTCCACCATTGATGGCACTAAATAGCAGAGAAGGGAAGAGGGGAGAAGACACACAAATGTTGTTATAATATTGTGAGATTTTGTTGTGCCCTTAAACTTTCTCGCGTTATAAAATTCTATACATCATCTTCCTTCCACCCATATTTCCATTCTCCTCTCCAAAATGTTGTGATTGTAGAATATAGAACATAATAAATGGATTTTTGACTTATAAACAAAGTGAAAGAGCTTTTTTATTCAATTTTTTAAAATTTATATAAAAATATATTATATATTTTTGTTAGTTTTCTTACTATTAATATACCACTGAACATACACAAATGCTTTTTTCTTTTCTTTTCATATTGGTATCAAGTAATATATAAGTATGTATGTCTAATTGAGTGTATGTGACTATGTGCATATGTGTATATAAATTTTGCCCCCTAAACTAAATCCTACTCCACCATTGATTGCACTAAAAAGCAGAGAAGGGAAGAGGAGAAGACACATTTTTCTTTGATCTGGAAAAGTGGATCCCAACATTTTTTCACTTTTCGCTTTCGGTCATTTGGATGGAAAATTGGAAGAAAATGCTTAACTTTTGTACAAACTTACTATTATAAAATTGCAAATGTGGAGGAAAGTTTTGAATTATTTTTTATAAAAATTAATTTTATATCATGCTATTAAATTATTGATTCATAATTTATAAGTATAAAAATTAAAATATCTTTTTATGAATATTTTTCATTTAAATATGCTAAAATAGATGTTAGTAGTAGAATCATATAATAGAGTAACACAATAACACAAGGGTTACGTAATTCAGCTTGACGACCTACGTTCATGAAGGAAACATGTACAAATTATGTGTTACAATAAACCCAACACATGTATATATATTAGGCTAAACCTTAAAGTAATCATACACTAATTATAGTTAATACATTTGTAGGACATGCATATAACTTAGCATGTACATAAGGTAAAATTGGACTTGAACCTATAGTATTGTTGGGCTAAAAGAAATGTTATGTTCATAACATTTTCACAACACTTTTACAACAAGTCTTAGGTGACAGGTTGTTATGGGTGGGCAAAAAAATAATTTAAGTTCACAACACTTCACAAAAAATCTTAAGTGGCAATATACGTTGTGGATTCAAATTAGAACCGATAACAACCTACCACCTTTTTTTTTTTTTTTTTTTTTTTTTTTTTGTGTGTGTAAAAGTGTTGTAAAAGAGTAATGCTAGAAATACAAATTTTCTTACAAAATTTTTTACAAACTACTAATATGGTAAGTGGTTATTGGTCAATGAAAAAAATGATGTTAATGGTGGATCTAAATGAAAACCCATAAAAAGTTGACTATATCAATAGTTTGTAAAAATGTTGTAAAATAGTTTGTAACTGTAGTATTACTCACTTCTTTTTCTTGTCCTCTCTTGCGTAAGAGAGAGGACTCGAACGTTGTACAAAAACAGAAATCATTGGTTTCTATTGGCTCTTCAAGTGAATCCAAATTGCTTCTGTACGACCGAAATTTCAGCACAAAATTTCAAAGTCGTTGAATGTCCCACTGCTTCTGCTTGTCAACACGGCAACACCACGCGTTTTACAACCCTCCACCTGTCTTTCTTCGTCTTGCCAGGAAAGTTCGATCAAAATTTCACTTTCCAACCTGCCATATTTCGTAACTTTTAAAAACAAAAACTATTCAAAGTACAATAAATTTATTATATGGCTGATTTGGGAGGGATGGATTTATATGCTCTTTGTTTAGCTTATGTGGCAATTCATATATATGGCTAGCCTTTTAAAAGACAATTTTCTATTTTCAAATTGACAAAGTTTTCCTCTAAATAAGTTTCTCCTCCAATTTATAACGTGACAATTTATAAAATTATTTCCTTTATAATATTTAAGCAACTCACGTTACTCATTGAATAAATCATGTGGTTTAAAATAAACATAAATGGTTTATCAATCGTTTTATGATGAATAGGAGGAATTTGCAACCAAACTGGTTTGGGGATAATCTTTTCTCTTTCCAAATAGCAGAAGTATGAGCAAAGATTTATTACTCTCCTACTTTATCATACTTGAGCTTTTGCGTTCACATACATGCAAGGCCAAGGGTAGAGCTAGGGGCTCAGTGGGGATGATGCCACAAATTGATTGAATATTGATTGGTATGTATTGTATGTGTGTGTTTTGAGCCTAACACTGGGCATATATAGAAGAAAGTTTGGCTGCAAAATTTGTTGTAGCGCGCGTAAGACTACAATTTTCCTTAATATTTTTTTTTATTGGATGTGGATTTGACAAATTCACCATTAGATTGCATTTTCTTCTTATATCCTCCATGCTTGCAAGATTTCTAGAGTACCAAAGAACAATAGTTATGTCATCAATCACTTGTTTAAATTGAAATTTTTTGTAGTGTAAAATTATGCATAAAAAAATATGTTTATGGATCATATAATAAATAACATATCTAATTGATACAAAATTTGACAAATGTGTTAAAAGTGTAAGAAACATGCAATCTCACAGTTAGATTTTCAAAATATATAGCAATATTAACATTTTTAAAGGAAGTTATAGCCTTAGGCTACAATCAATTTTGTAGCCAAACTTTGTTTTATATTTGGTTGATTTAAGTTTACAAATAATTATAAAGAACCCCAATTATAATTGATAAACCATTATATGTCAAAGTTTATTTAAAATTAAAGGAAAAAGGAGCAAAATAGATGGCTTTTCATTTTCGAAATTGGTCTCAAAGATTCCAAAAGAAAATTCATTTGTTTCTTTCTTCCCGTCACCATGACAATTGAAATAACGTGAAAATCTAGACCCAAGAAGAAGAAGCAACGATGGTGGCATTTGGCAGAGTCAAGCTGATTGCTTGATATATATATGTCACGTGTATGTGCATGCAAGGATTTGCATACAATATTATATATAAATAAGTATATCAGTATATGCATGAAATGATGTTATTTCTGAAAGTGCTAAACACTAAGACTAGCTAGCTTATAAGAAATCATCCAAATGGGCAGCGTACGTGCAGGTAGGAAGACTGGATATTTATTTCATTCAAAGATTTTGAATTATTATGTATTTATTTTATATAAGATAGAAATTCCACTCTAACTTAATCTAAGTAAAAATGTGTGTGAAGCTCCCTCCCACTTTTCCACCCCTCTAACCAAAGAGACCCTAATAATAGAGAGGCACAAACTAGATCACAAAAAACATCAATATCTTAAAAATGGCACTAGCCATGAACCTTTAAATTCAAGTGCCTAACACTGAATTTGTGCTGCATGTGTATGCTCCAACACATTCAATGAGAGGACCAGCTCCACTATCCTTGTATATATATATATATATATATATATATATATATGTATGTATATACAAGGATAGGTTGTAATAATGATATAAGGATGGAGAGTATTCATTTGTAAAATGAATAAAGTGAAAATTCAAGTTCTGGAATTTTTCAAGTGAAATTCGAAATTCAGTATGTTCGATCGGTCGAAGTTTTTGCTCGATCGATTGAAATGATGAAGAAAATAATCCAGGAATCTCTGGATGATTCGATCGCTATTCGATTCTTGTTCAATCGATCGCAAAGAGCATTCAATCGATTGAAATGAACTCTCGACTGATCGAAACTTGTAAAACTGATTTTTTTGCAGAATTTCCTAGTAACTGTTCTGAATTTTTGAAGAGGTTTCAACCCTTGTGAACAGTTTTATAAAACATTGTAACTCTCCACTGGTACCTTTTGAAGGGTTATAACCCTATGGGTATAAATAGAGGTTTATGTTCACTTGAAAAATAGTAAGTTTAAAGAAACACACGAAATCTTGTGGGTATTGTCTAAAATTGCTATTTGTAGAACTCAATAAACTTTGTTGTATCCTGGGGACAAGTTTGTAGAAATCTTTTAGCAACTTGCGTATGGGGACAAATATTGTTTATGGATAACATTCAATTATGCCTCCAACTCAATCACTAATTTTTACTTACTTGATGTGTTCATTTTGTTCTTTCATTAGTACTTCTTGATTTGGTGAAATCCCTAACAATCTTAGACAATATTCGCTACAAGACGAGGAGTAAATGGTGGTACAACTTTGAAGATGTTGAACCATGATTTGGTGAAATTGGATTTGTTTGATGGAACCAATTTTACATGGTAGAAAGAGCAATTGGCTTGGATTTGAAGAGATCTTCAAATGATGAATCGATCATAATGAAGATTCAATGGAATAAGGCTTAAAGAAACAAGTTTCTTTGTTGGTAAGACAAGGTGATGATTCTTTCACATTGTGGATGTATTAAAAGCCATGTTCATAGTTTGAACATTGGAGGTATGAATTTCTTGTTCATGGGCAATTTGAATTTCAAATTGATTGATGAGTTTCTTCGTTAGAATATTTGCTTGTGTTACGAATTTATTTGAATTGAGAAATAATAATGAACTTTTGACATGTTTAAATGTTATAAAGTGAAGCAGAAAATCTAAAGGATGGGAATTTAAACTCTTAAAGTGATAGAGTATGTGAATATTTTCTTAAGTGATTTTCTAAACTATGTAAAAACATTAAATAACATGTCAGAAGATCCCACTCTAGGTTAATTCAAAGAACATCACTGAATTGAAGAAGAAAGTCGGGTTAGAAGTTGAACTAACACCGATTCTAAAGTGAATATGAACAATGTTAGATTTGGAAGTCCTAGTAAGACCAATAACTACTTGAATGTGAATAAGAGTGTGAGTGATTTTAAAAGAATAGCTCCAAGAATCCCACCGATGACAAGTAGAATATGTCATGTTTCCTTTGTGGAAAGAAAAACCATTACATCTGAGAATGTGAGTTCTTAAAGAATAAGAAGGATGAAAGTGGAAATGCCAATGAAGTAATTGTCATTAAGGACATTATTGCTATTGGGAGTGACGTATGTAATAATATGCTCACTATATTTCATATGGCTGTAATTACAAATTTTTCCGATTGGTGATTTGATTTGGGTACAATGTTGCATGTGTACAACTACAAGACATATTTTAAGACTTATGGGGAGTATCCATAGAACTAAAGGTGCTTGTGGGCATCCACATTAAGGCAAAGGTTCATGGAAAATGCATTGTTGAAGTAAAATAGAGTTTTGGCAAGAAGTTCTCTTGACCATTGTTTTCATGTAACTGATATCAAGAAAAGCCAATTTGTTATTTAAGAATGGCCTTGTACAAAAATGGGATATTAGTAGGCAATGGATATGCTACTAATAACATGTTCAAACTGAGTGTTATTTATCAATATTTTTTGATTGTGTTTATATTGTTGATTCTATTTATTTGTGGCATGCTAGATTGAGACTTTTAAATTTCAAATTCTTGAAGTTTATGTCAAAGCATAATATAATTTATATAAGCATGATGATTTGCATTGAATGGTGTATTAACTAGAGATGATGAATGTTTCTAAATGGATATTCTTCTTTGTGAGGAACATGTTATAATACACAAAAGTGCAGTCTCTTATACACCCTAATAAAATGATTTGGTAAAAAAAAAAAAAGAAAAAAAAAAGAGAGAAGAGAACTCTAGTTGATATGGTGAATGCCATAAACTTGAGTGCAATCAGCTAAGTTCTTATCTAATCAATGGCCAGAAGCTTTGCTTAGTATATGCTATGTGCATAATAGAGTTTCATCTTAAAGATATTTCATATGTGTTATGAAATGAGAAAGTGACCAAATGCTTATCATTTTAAACTGTGGGGGTGTTTAACCTTTTGTAAAATGATAGACCAAAGAGGACTAATTAGTTAAAGAGTTATATAAAGTGTATATGTAAGTTTTGTGTAAATTCAAGGGTATGTAAATTTATTAGACTTAAGGTCTAATAGAAGAGTGAAATCAAAGGAGATTGAATTTATTGAGTTTAAATTCAAAGATGATTTCAAGGATATCTCGATATCTACTTAAACACGAATAAATGACTCTAGTGTTAAGTATCACATTAAGTGGTATTAAAGTTTAAAAATGGTTCACCAAGTGAACAAAGGTGGAGTCAAAGTGTAAGAAATAAAAGGGATTTTAATCCAATTTTTATTTCATGTAAAGCTCTTGTTTATCTTGTTGAATGTAATAAAAGTGTAGTTCTAATTAAATACCCATAGTATTCTTTAAGGGAAGTGATCCTAATGTTTGAGAAAGTTTTGTGCTTCTAAAAGATGTAGTTTTCTATTGTAAAAGCTATTAATGATGTAATAAACTTGATATTATTTAATAATAATTGGGTCTTAGTGGATTTACCTCTAACTTCAAAACCAATTGGTTGTGAGTGGGTATTAGAATAAGATATAAAATCTTTTGGTCTAAGGTTAATAGTAAAAGGTTTGAAACAAAGGGAAAAGATATATTTTTGATATCTATGCACTAGTAACTATTTGTATTATTAGTTTGATATTTTAAAACCATTCATACAATTTTAAAGAAATTCAATATATTTGATTATTACATTATGATATATGTAATTACAATGTATGTATATATGTGAATTTTGGAATAGTTGAAAACTCAAAATGTGGGGTTTAGAAACTCAAATTGTGGAATTATGATATCCAAGAAGTGTGGGGGTATAACCCTCAAAAGAGTCATGGACTAATAAGGATGCTAATGTGCACCAAAGATGTGCTTGTTAAAAGTATTGAGAATTAACATCGAGAGATGTTAATTCATTGTGATTAAATTCTGTCATGTGTGATAGATGTCTCAAGTTTAATCAAGCACATGTTGTGATCCTATTTTGAAAGTACCTCTTTTTGAAATAAAGAGAGTACAAGTGAGTTCATTAATTGAACATTTAAGGATCAATAATGAAATATTGAATTGTGTTTAAAATATAATTTGAGTATGTATCATATAGATGTGAAGTGACTTTCTTAAATAGTGATCTTTGTAAGGAAGTTAGCTTGAAAGACTTGTGGATTTGTACTTCCTTAATTAATTAAATGAAAGTCTTTTATGAATGAGAATCAAGTAAAGAAATATAGTGGAAATGTGCACTATATTAATCTCATTTTGGAATTTATGTTATCTCATTTTGTTGAGATTTGAGTAATCTCATTGTATTGAGATTAGTGTTTCTCATTCTGTTGGGAACTGAGTAATCTCATTGTATTGAGGTTAGTGTTTTCTCATTCTATTGAGAATTGTGTTATCTCATTATATTGAGATTAGTGTTGAGAACTTGCTTCTTAGATTTTAATATCTTTAAAGAGGCAAAGACACTTTGATTCCAATATTAAATAAAAAGATTACTGGAAAGGCAGATGCACACCTCGAGTTTGCTAGTGTATTAAGTACATATTGCGTATCATGTATGGAACAAAACTAGACATTGCGTTCACAGTATGTAGACTTTCAAAGTTTCTAAAACTTGAGGTTGATTACTAGAAAGTAATTAATTGTGATGAATATCTATTATATAGAATATTCAAAGTAAATTTTATTATTGATGTGAGTGATATTATCTATGTCTAGTTAGATATTCACTACATGTGGAGGTGCTATGTGTAAGCGTTAAAGAAATAAGGTATATTTCTTACTCTTCTATAGAATTAAATTGAAAGCATTGATTATAATGGTAATGGGCAAGGAAGAAAAATGGCTAAAGTCTTATAAATGGCCACGACCATAGTAAGCCATTCCTTATACTGTAATTGTGAAACCACAAAGCTTATGGTATACATGAGTTGTATACAATGTGAACTTAGACTTAAAAGTTTAAGACAAGAATACGTAAGGCAAGTCAAGTGTGGTTGGACTAGTCTATTGCCTACGTAATTCTATATATAAAATAGGTCATTTACCTAAGTATGTCTCGAGACTTGGTAAGGATAACATCCATTGTTATGGGACTAAAACCCTTCTTTTAAGATAATCACCAATAATAGAAACCCAACCTCAAACTAATTACATCTAAGAGGTTTAAAGGGTAACAACGAGCTATTGATACATGGTTAGTAAGAGCACTAAACATGTGTCTTATTCAGGATGGATTAGTGCAGACTATTACGATGAAATAGAGGATGAGTTTTAAACTCTTAATGAAGTTCATAAATCATAAATGTCTGTGTAACAGGGACATAAGAAGGAACTTCACCTTTGTGAACATAGGAACGGTGCCGCTTCTAGCAAGAGTAAAAGGGTTTTCTCTTGTCCATGTTCACTAAATCGGGAAGAGCACAAGGCCATAATAGTACTAATAACTTGAATTTCTAAATGTGTTGTGGATATTCTCATGTGTGTTGTTTCCGATTTCAACACATAAGAGTTTTGGTTTAAGCACTAAGCCACCATTAACTCTGTTGATTTCTTGAGCAATTACACTAAAGGGAGGTTTAAGTTGAAAGACAACTTCCATTATGCATGATAGGATATCAATCAAGTGAGACATATATTATTACAACCTAGTGGGGGATTGTTGTATATATAGGTATATACAAGGATATGTTATAATAATGATATAAGGTTGGAAAGTATTCATTTGTAAAATGAATAAAGTGAAAATTCAAGTTTTGAAATTTTCTAAGTGAAATTTGAAGTTCAGTATGTTCGATTGGTCGAAGCTTTTGCTCGATCGATCGAAATGATGTAGAAAATAATCCAAAAGTCTCTCAATGATTCGATCGCTATTCGATTCATGTTCGATCTATTGAAAAGAGCATTCGATTAATCAGAAGGAACTCTCGACCGATTGAAACTCATAAAACTAAATTTTCTAGTAGCTGTTCTGAATGTTTGAAGAAGTTTCAAGTCTTGTGAACAATTTTATGAAACATTGTAACTCTCCATTGGTACCTTTTAAAGGGTTATAACCCTATGGGTATAAATAGAGGTTTATGTTCACTTGAAAAATAGTAAATTTAAAGAAACACAAGAAATCCTGTGGGTATTCTCCAAAATTGCTATTTGTAGAACCCAATAAACTTGGTCATATCCTGGGGATAAGTTTGTAGAAACCCTTTAACAACTTGCGTATGGGGACAAATATTGTCTAAGGATAACATTCAATTGTGTCTCCAAGTCAATCACTAATTTCTATTTACTTGATGTGTTTATTTTGTTCTTTCATTATTACTTCTTGATTTGGTGAAATCCCCAACAACAAATACTTGGCTAATTGGAGTGCTAGTGCCTTCACAACGGTTCCTATTGCGTTTACATTCTCGTCATGACAAATGATAAAATTGGCAACATCCTTGTTAATAACATTAACATTACGGTTTTTTTTTTTTTTTTTTTTTTTATAACAAATAGAATTTTATTTATGTGTAAGTAAGCAAAGTATACAACTTAAAAACAGGATCCCAGGCTAGTTGAACTTGTTCCCGAGGATACATCATGAAAAGAAATAAAACAACCCCCAAGCTTTAACTATGAATGATGGATCATTCAAATACACATAAATTGAGTCAAACTCAATGAATTTGTGCGAACCATGTCACACCATGTGAGGGAGCATGGAAGAAATTACGTTTACATTGGTCAAGTTCACATTGTGCTCTTTGAGGAAATTAATGACTCCAACTTTATTGAGGATGCATGTGTGGGACATTATGAATCAGTCTCTACAACTTGACTGTACATCCTGTTGCTAATGCGTTGTACGGAGAATGTTATTCTATCACCAATAATTCAAGCTTCCGAGAATACTTCTGTTAGGTTTTAAAAGTTTAGAACAATTGGCAAATTGTGAACACAAACTTTTCTAGATATAGATCCTAGAGTCTATAGGTATTATTAGACAATACTCAAGGTGATACAAGTCAAGATTCAAGTATATACAAGCTGTAGAAAGAAGAGTTCAGAAAGTGCCTGGTTCGACCGATCGAAAGACAGGCTCGACCGATCGAAACATGTATCTGCAGAATTTTAAGTCGGCCCAAACAGCAGTTCAAGCCCATTAAAGATTAGGGTTTCAAGTAAAATACTACTAGTATATAAAGGAAACCCTAAACACGTTTTTATAAGGCTTTTCAGAGAGAGAAGAGTGTGCCTCTTTTGTATCTAGGGTTTTGTACCCAAAAGCTCTCTAAATTCTTCTACCGGTGTTATTCCTTGAAGAATCTCAAGATCCGGTGTTATAGAAGTTGCTGCATACAAGATCAACGGCTAAGGAGATCCAAAATCTTTGAGTGGAGTCTCAAAGTCACAAGCAGGTGAGCTTGTGTTGTTGCAATGGCCTAATAGAGAAGGAGTTTGTGGATTCGAAGCTTGCACGTGGTCGTGTCGATAAGTTCTACATGTGGTAGCAATAGAATGTTAGTGGTCTAAGTCTTATTGTAAACTTCGATTCTCTATAGTGGATTTGCTTTTTACCTTGAGAATAGCTAGGTTAAATTCTCCCTAGGTTTTTTACCGGTTTGGTTTTCTTAGGTCATCATATCATTGGGTTATTTATTTTCCGCTGCTTTACATGATATGACTTTATTGTTTTAACCTAGATCTAAATAATAAACCTTAGTATTCACTTGGATTAATTAATTAGGTTAAACAATCTAATTTACAGGGGTCTAAAAACGTACAACTTCACTTATATATTCTTTGTCCAAAAGCTTGGAGACTGGAGACACGTTTTGCTAAATGGCCCCAAATGAAGTTCACACAAACAAACTTACCAAATAAAATGAAATAAAATATAAAACACCAGGTTTCAAGCGTCCTAGAAATTTTCACATAGACACTTTATCCAAAAGCGCAAGAAGTGATGATGGAACATGTCATGAGAGGGGGGAGTATTGCTCCTGAACTACCTAACAACTTCCTAGTCATGATTGGTGGTCCAGCTGATGGTCAAATTCAATCACATATATCAAAGACTAGATAAAGGGAAACACCAAGAAATTATTTGGGCCCTACATTTTAACTATATCAACTCCAAGCTAATTTTGATCAGTCAACATGAAAAGACCATATGAGGTATGTTTAGATTTAGGTAAAAAAGCAAATTACACCTGCTAAGTTTACTTAATTGTCATTTTTGTCCTTCAGGTTTTATTTTGGTCATTTTGGTTTTTTAAATTTACATTTGCTGTCACCATTAGTTCTCTCGTTTCGTCTATAATTTCTGTTAATTATTAAAAAATAGATTTTTAAGAGTAAAATACTATTATTAAAAAAAAGTGTAAAAAGTCAAATCACACCTTTTAAGTTTGGTCAATTGTCATTTTGGTCCAATAAGTTTCATTTTTTGTCATTTTGGTCATGTAAAATTACATTTGTTGTCACTTTTTAGTTCTTCTTAATGACAACTTTTTTAATGGAATAGATGAATGACTAATGGGGGCAACAAAACTTTTTTAATGGCTTTGGGTTTTGTTTTAATTGATTTTGAAGAAGGGTGTTTCAGTCTTTTAAGTTTGTTCCACCTAAGCAAGATGCATGTGTTTGTCATGTGCAGTAGCATTCCGTTAAACATAATAGCAAAAGTAACACCGGAGTGCAAAGTGTGATAAGTGTGATAATTTAGGGTGCAAAAGTGTGCATTTGAATAGTTTAGGGTGCAAAGTGTAACCTGATGCATAGTTTAAGGTAGTAAAGTGTAATTTCCCCCGATTATTGCCATGTAATTGATAAATTTCTATTTTATTACTTAGAAGCTTATTAAAGCATTAGTATCAGATGTGCTCAAAAAAATGTCATTTTGACACATTAAAAAATTACTTTATCTAATACTGAAACCCACAATTAATCAAGGTATGTAGTTTTATACACTAAACTAGATTAAATCCTTCTAAGCTTGAAACATTAAACCCCAACATTACATAGACTAACCACTAATTACTGGAATGAGTTCTATTTTTCTTTCTTACTTTCATAGTACTTAATTTGTTGATCATTAAGACAAGAAACAGTTCACAATCACATGAGATGTCAATTGAAAATGATAATGTTTTTTATGTGATTGATTGAAATGATAATTTCCTAAAATGACTTTAAAATATATATATATATATATTTTTTTTATACAAGATAGAAATTCTACTTTAACTTAATCAAAGCGTTTGTATGTGAAGTTCCCTCCTAGAGACTTGAATTGTGGCCCGTACCCCTCTCCCCCCTCCCCCAGTCACTCTACAAGAACTTTGTATTTGTACAATGACTTTTACACCAAAGGTGTGCGGTGGTAAAAATAACTCTTACTAAATACCGGTATAGCTAAAATAGACCTATATCCGCATTTGTAAAGGCTATACCCGCATTTTTAAAACGCAGCTATAACCCCTTTTTTTTTTTTTTTTTTTTTTTGGTAGTATAAGTATTTTCTATTACTTTGTTATTTGTTTGTCAAATAATTATTGTATATGTTAGGCATTTAGTGTATGCCATAAATTTTTTAGCATTAGAGACTAGGAGTGATCAACGAAGTTTCTTTTTTTTTTGAAATATAAATATAAATGTTTAAGTGGTACTAAAAAGTTTAAATAAAGTAAAAATTATCTCATAACACGTGAATAAGCTAAATATTAATGAAAATTATGAAAAAAAAAACTTCTTCTACTGATTTTTTCAGTGAAATTTTTTGTTATATTCCTAGTTTTATTGTATTAGATGAGTCCTTTCAGAAAAAGAATCGGTGGTAGATGGTCTTAAAAGATGGGATTTCTAAATACAACTTATCTTCAAATTTTGTTTCAAGTGCCTAATATAATAATATCTGAATCTGAAGTGAAATTGAGAAAAGGGTTACGCAAGGTTTTTTTTTTTTTTTTTTTTTTTTTGGTTTTGAAAATAAGAATAGATAGGATTTGGAAATTTGATTTGCTTGTATGATAAAGAATTGTCATAGTGAGGAAAAAGAATTTACTTCACTTAAAATAATAATTAAATCCTAACATTTATAGTTCTCACTTCTCACCGTTAAAAACTTTGTAGAGAGCATAAATAAATGTTTCATCATGTTTTATAAATAGAAGTACATTCATAGTATAAATCAATTAAGTTCCAATATAGAACTAGATATCACATTGTATAATTATGAATTTTTTTTTTTTTGAATTAATAATGGATTAAAACAAATAATGGATTAATTTTGTAAGAACTTTGTAGTTTAACTAGTTGACATCTCCTAATATTTTCAATTGAGACATCCAAGATTCTCCTCTCCCTCTCGCAACTATAAACAGATCAAAACAAAAATAATAATGGATTAGCTTTGTTTCCTCATAAACTGGAAAATAGGTAATAGCATTGTTTAGTATGGTATATTTTATTCACAGTTAGTCCCAATTAGTTCAGCGAAAGAGATAAGTTTGCTGCAAGTTAACAATCAGAAAGACCTAATGTGGGTCTTGCTTATGGAGGAGGATAGTACACTGGAAAAGGCAGCGAAGGTAGCGACTTGTGCTTGGGCGTTATGGGGTAATCGAAATGAAGTTAGAATGGGTGGTCAACGCAAGTCAGGGTTGGCTCTTGTTCAGAAGGCAGTTCAATATTTGGAAGAATATTATGCTGTTTTGGATACTGACACAAGCACATGCACACCAAGGCCTCAACAGATAACGTGGGTCCCTCCACAAGGGTTGGTGTATAAGGTGAATGTGGATCGTATTAGCTGAAGCTATAGGCCATTTAGGCCACCGCCTAAGGCCCCCACTTATAAGAGGGCCCCCAAATAGTAATAATATATTATATAATATTGCTTTCTCATCTGTAAAAAAATAATAATAATAATTAAAATAAATTACAAACGGCCCACCAAATCCCATCAGGCCATGAAGGCCCGTTTCTCATAGAAAGAAAGAAAGAAAGAAAAAGAAAAAAAAAAGAAAAAAAAAAAAAAAGAAACGGGATTACAAATGGCCATCACCAAATCCCATCAGGCCATGAAGGCCCATTTCTCACAAAGGCCCGTTTCTCACAGAGAAAAAAGCTGAAGTGACAATGTGACACGAAGGCTAATCCCATCATGCCATCACCAAATCTTTAGCTTGTAGAAGAAAAGATTACAAACAGCATAAATCTTTAGCTTGCAAAAGAAAAGATTACAAAAGGTAGAAAGAAGAGACAAATAAGAAAAGGCAGAAAAAAGAAAGAAGAAAAAAAAACTCACTCTCTGATTCTCTCCATCTTGATTAAAAAAAAAAAAAAAAAAAAAAACACTCTTTTTAGTTGGCTTACTCATCAATTGGTGTTGGCAATAGACTTGGGGTATTCACAAATCTTCATTTTCAAGTTCGTTTTTTGTTTTCTCTTCCTTTGCCTCTTTCGTCTTCTTCATGTTTGCTATTGGGTGTCTGGGTTTTTTTTTTTTTTTTTTTTTTGAAGAGGAGTTTGCTCATTGCTGCTGGGTTATTATTCTTCTTTTTGGCTGAACTTTAGTTTAGTTGTACACTTGTACTCTTAACTCTTTTTTGTTTGTTCTCTTAAATTTTGATTTCTTTAGATTTCTCTAGAAGGCTATGGAATGATCCAAATGGACCCACTTAAATAGTTAAAGTATTGATTCTAGACTTCTAGTCTTACACGTTTTGTTTTGTTTTTGTTTTTGTATTTGTTTTTGTATTTTTTTTTTTTTTGTTTTTTTTAAGAAATCAGATTAATGGTATGGAAGTTAAAATATTGATCTAGTGATCCTAGTCCTACACGTTTTTATTTTTTTATTTTTTATTTTATTTAAGAAATCAGATTTAGTGGGATTGAGCCATGGAGGGATAGTGGGCTGGTCTTAGTCTTAGTGGATCAAGTTGAGTCCTACACATTTTGCTAGTTAAATATAATTAAATATAATAAAATGCCCCGTTTAAAACTTTCACCTAGGGCCCCCAAATTCATTGAGCCGGCCCTGTGTGGATGGGGCAATATTTTCAGACCTGAAGGCAGTGGGCTTTGGAGCTATCATAAGGGATGAAAAAGGATGTGTTGTGGCAGCTTTGAGCAGGAAACTTCACGCACCGTTGGGCGCTGCAGAAGCTGAAGCAAAGGCTGCTGAAATGGGGTTACAATTTGCAAAAGATATAGGTGCGCATGATATAATTTTGGAAGGTGACTCCTTGAATGTGTACCGTGCTCTTCTTGGCTTGTCAGCTCCCCCTCCATCAGTTGATGCAGTGATTCTTGGAGTGCAAAATGCATGCTCAGAGTTCCGTTATGTCGGGTTTTCCCATATTTGACGCCAAGAAACAGACCAGCCCACCTTCTAGCAAAATATGCCAAGGGCATTGATGATTATTGTATTTGGATTGAAGAGTCTCCTTGTTTTTTAGAACATGCTCTTATCCATGATATAGCTTCTATTTCAGTGAATTAATAAAATATTCAGTCTTGCTAACAAAAAAAAAAAATTCATTAAAAAAAAAAATTCAAACTAAAATTTAATCACTTTTCATGAATAAATCCTCTAAAAATAAATAATTTTAACATTTTGGGATCAATGTCTTTGGTATTGCTCCAAGTCAACAATCAGACTAACATTTAGTCAAAATGAATCCTGTAAAAATAATTTTCTTTCATAGCTAATTTTAAAATTTTGAGGTCAATGTCTTTAGCATTGTATAAACTGGGAAATAATCTAAATAATTATCAAGCCGATATTTCAAACCAATAAGAAAATCTAACACACAAGACCACCAAACCCTATATTCTCTCTCTCCTTTATTTTTCTTTTGTAACAGATATAGTCTCCAAATATAAACGAGTTGGGACGCCTGGTGGCTTATCAAATTCTTTTGGTGCGGTAAAACATTAGTTTTTGTGACCATTCCTTGTGGGGATTGTGATGATCATGTCTAGTTGGCCCTGTAATTTGATTCCAAAATAGCTAAATTCTGAATTAATATATAACAATGCTAGGAAAAAAAAAAAAAAAAGATTACAAAAAAAGCAACTTATAAAGCCAATTTGTCTCCTTCTAGTCATGTATAATTATCTTATATTTTCAATTTTACATTCATGATATAAATTATCCTTTTCGAACAAAAGAAAGAAGATAAAATTATCTTTACTCCAATGCAATATAGCAATTAAGCCTTGAATTCTTAAAAAATACTAGTAATTGAACTATTCCATGTACTGATTTATAATAATTTTATTTTTTCTAACCCATAATCTTTTTCCTTATAAAAGAAAACCTAGCTTTTCTGGAGAAACGAAAAGACTTATGGATCACCAATTTATTGGGCCATTATCTAGTTTTATGTAAATTAATAAAACTCAACAAACAATTTTAACCAATCTTTGTGGGCTTCTCTTGGTTTAATATGGTGTAGATCGCCCTAAATCGGGGGCTTATTTATTCTATGTCGTAGGTGAGCTTGGTAGGGTGCTTGATGGCCCATTGATGGTTGTAGTATTGGGCCCAGTCTGTTTAACTGGGCCTACATTGTTAGGCTTACTCCAATTAGACCCTTTCGGTGTGCCCATCTTGGGCTTGAGCAATCTTCCTCATTCGAATGTAATTTAATTTAAAATACAGTCGGCAATTCACATTTAAAAAAAAAAAAAAAAAAATTAGCCATATAATAATATCTAACTTTAACATTTAGTTTTAAAGCATGATAAAATATGGGCAACCATCCAAACTGATGCATATTAATTTTATTAAAAAGAAAAGTATTTTAAAATTTACAAAATTTAGTACCTTGGTATCAAGGAAAATTATTAGATATTCTGGAGTACAATAAAGTTGTGCTCCAGCTCCCTCTTCTCACATTCATGGTGGATTTTACTGGTGGAAACCACCACAAATGTGAGAGAAGATCAAAATAATTAGATACTTTGGGAGCACTGAATCATCGTACTCTTAGAGTACCTGACAATTACTTGGGTATGAGTTTTCCAAACCATAAAAGTGTTTTTGACACATGGAGGGAGAGAAGAGTAGAGAGTGTCACACTCCAAACCCCAAATGGTCCAAAGCATGAGAAAGACGTCTCAAAGTACCTGTAGATTTTTCCTTTTCGACAATCCAATCCACAAAAATCATATCAAGTTCTAACATCAAGAATTATCACAATAATTCCAATGAATATACTCTCAAAGTAAGTCAGAGCTCTAAGCAATAATTACAATGATCATTGGCCACAAAAGAATAGAGGTCTGAATAAATAATTACATATCATCAGCTTGTCCCATCAGTGGGAATAATGTCACAATCACTATAATATACAAAAGAATGAGTCAAGCCTATTCTAAGATGTACATAATCTAATATCTCCATTACAAAAGTTCAGCCTCCATCAGTAGTTAGTCTAACTACTATTAGCCATCAAAAAGTTGTCTCAAAAGATTGTTGCCTACTCTGAAAAGTTTATAAAATAATGGGATGAGACAGAACCCAGTAAGTAACATAATTAATGGGGGTGGGGGAAATGCAAGTTTCATCTTTAATAATAACAATATGACAAGAATGATTTAATACTGAAACACAAAGTTTCTCAAAGTAAATACCTTGAAACTATATACTATAATCTGTGAGCACCAACAATATAATTTCCAAAGCCATAATAACTAACATAAGGTAAATTATCACAAATATACCACACTACCACATAGACCGGTCAGGGGATCCACTCATTCACAACAAGCATGATATTGTCCTCTCTGGTATGCAGAGTCTTGGCCCCATGGACAGCAGCCTCACCCATACCCTCAAGATTTTTCTCTCCCCCCATGGGCAGCAGAGAGAGCGCGTCAAATAGGACCTCTCTTGCATGTGGTCTCTTGGCCCCATGGGCAGCAGCCTCACTCACACCCAATCAAGGAACCTCTTCCCCCCATGGACAGCAGGGAAGAACGCGTCATCCAAAGTGAAAGGGCACTGACCTGGATTTGATTCCATTGTCACAAAGACTACGGAAACCAAATCGGGTGATCACCAGGAAATCACACATGACATGGTGTTAAAATCACATAAAACTCACAGGTATACATTTCCTTTCAAATACATAGTTTATAACCAAGTAGTTTCAGAAAAACCTTAAATAATCTAACTTCCACAAAGTTTGTAAGGTTTCCAACTTCATTCTTGTCAAAAGATTTTCTAACAATTCCCTACATAACAAGACAAGATAAGCATCTTTAAATTTGTTAATATACCATAAAATCTAAGATTTCCTTATCAAAGATTAAATAAAAGATGCTCATTTTTCCATAGCAACAATTCATGCATTTCTCCAAATGCAATACCAAATATGATGCACTTTACATATATAATAATATATAATAAGGTCACAACACAATACTTTTAAGAAAACATATATCCATATATAATTTTTCAAAATGTGTTTGACCCAAAAGCAACATTTATAAAACATGGTTATTTTCCAAAAATCCCATTAAAAAGCTACTTGCCTCGCAACCGCAAAAGCCTAATTCTCCAAGCTTCAAGGAGATTAGCAAGAACCTAAACAATATCAAGTAAACCTATCACAATAAGCATAGAGCTTGAAATTGTATCTAGCTACAATTTAGGAATTGCCAAGTGAGCATTTAATTAGGCAAGCCTAGTATTTAACCTCATCAATAATAATATATTCCACTTCCATAGTTTCTTAACAAATTGTTTCACAAGGCATAAACTCCAATTTATAAAGTTAACCCATTTAATATCATCTCCAACATTATGACTAGATTCCATAAAATTTACACTACATCATTAAGAGACCCATGAAAGCAAAATCAATATATCCTCAAAGACAAAAAATTTAGAATTTCAACTAACTCCAAATAAACCCAATGGCAATGGAAAAATTAAATTTACTAACCATCACATGTTAAAACTCAAAACCCCTAAATTTTCCACCATAAATAAACCTTAGGTAGTCATCATTAGCACAAACCATATACCCACTCATCAAATAATTCCACCAATACAAAACCCATACATAAAAACACATAAATATCACTTCCAATGCTCATAAATCACATGGGTAACATTATTAAAGCTTGGATAAAATATGACCTCAAGCAATATAAAACCCACCAAAAAGATTAGAAAATTTTTCCTCAAAAAAAAAAAATGTGAAGGTGTTTATGGGTTCTCAAGAATTTTTTGGTGATCTTGCTGGAAAAATGATGGTGGAAATGGTGATATGGAGGTGCCGGCAAGAGAGTTTGAAGGAGTGAAGAGGAGTGTTCCCCCGAAAATGAACAAGAAGAAAAAGAAAGAAAAGAGAAGTAAGGAAGTGAGGAGCCGGTCAAAGAGAGTAAGAGATAAGTGAAAAAGGAGTGGTGGGTAGTGGGGTTAGGTGGGGCACGTGGGAACCCAAAATAATCTGATCTTGACTTCTTCTTATTTATTTATTTATTGCTGATTGGGACGTTATAGAGAGTATGAGAGAAAAGTAAAAGAGAAGATAGGAGAATGGTAATCGATTCCCCTTGTTGGATGTTTCCAATAGGAACGTTTAAGATTCAAATATCTAATAGATTTACATACCCTTTGTTTCAACGCCATACAAATTAAAATAGGAAGTGGTGGAAATGTTGAGACATTATATAAATCGAAAAGTATACCCCTTTCATTAAGTGGAACACTCCCTTCCCTCCAATTTAGAAGAATTAATAAAAATAAAAGGTTTGACCCAAAGCATTGTAATTCAAATAACACCTTGTGATGTTTCCAATAGGAACATTTATGATTCAAATATCTACTTCTACAACTATTGAATTAAAAGAAAAGAAAAGAAAGGTTTTGGACTTGTATCTTACATCTCTATATCTCTTCAAAGCTATTCGACTCCCTTGAAGAAAAAATAGGTTAAAACATGGTTAATTAGACTCCCTTCTGTCTCTACTACCCTCTCCTCCTCCAATCTAAACACATATTATTAAGATTTGAATCTTAGACGATGGGAAAGGATGTAGGGAAGTTTCAAACGAGGATTCCAAGGTGTGGTTCTCAACTCGTTGTTTTACCTATTGGAAATTGAAATACTTTTAAATGACCTTGAATTATGATTGTTTGAGTAAACACTTGACACAAAGTTCAAATACGTAAAATCTTATTGGAATGATATTACACAATTTAGAGTGTAATTAAAATTTAACTTGTCTTTTATTTGAGTTTTTCACATATTTTATAGATGACTTTTAGTTGCTTACAAGAAAATAGAGAAGACGTAATTACTTTTGTTAAAGTGAAAGAAAAGATTTCATACATTAATCTCTCTCCTTTACGTAGAGTCTTTGTAAAATACAATTAAGTACATATCATCATGATTTGAATTTTTATTCCAACAATAGGCACAAAGAAAAGAAATACAAAAAGGAAAAGAAAAGACCCAGGATTGAAGAGTATACAATACATTTTGATACCAATCAGGTATTGATTTGTAATTGAAGACCACGCATCCTGCTTGTTACCTTCCCTTGAAAGAAACTTTAATATTCAACCGTTAATAGTCATGTTTGCCCAACATGTATAACCTTTAGTAACTTTCGTGTTTTCTTTACCACCCAAGCCACAAAGCGAACTGTGTGAATCAAAAGAACCACAGCCATTATAGTAAGAAAACCATAAGTTGGCAAAACCATAAAAGTTGCAGATGATCCATAAAGATTATTGCCTGGGGTCCACTAAATGTACAGCGAAAAAATAGGCAAGGGCTAGGAATGTGATAGTGGTACACATGGCAAATGTCAAGAGACCCATACAAATCTTTCAATTTTAAATATATATTTACTTTATGTGCAAAATAATATTGGGAGTGTGCTGTTTGAGGTTTTTAAGTATAAAGAAATAATGAGAAGGTGATGCCAACATATATTCTTTCTGAAACTCGCAAAAAAACAATTCATCAAAATAGTACCCATTAAAGAAAAAGAATAATAGAGAATTCCAACAGGAAGTGGAAAGTTGATAGACTTTTTGGACATGCTAAATATGAAACATACACTTGAAAGCATATGAAGGGAGATATGCAGAAATTTTAGAGACAGATCAATTGAATATGAAAACCAAAAGGGACAACATTTGCATGGAGTTAATAACAGTCAACATTACCAGGCATCATGACTGATTGAACAAATGATGGCGTGTTATCATCTCTGGTATCCCTAGTGCAGAAATGCTTTCACATCCAAGAAGATCACGAAGCTTTGCATCACATAATATCACCATTGAATTTAAAGGATCCTACAATGATTCAAGTGAAGCTGCTAAGATTTAATTGCCAAATGAGAGAACTTGCCAAAACAAAGCAAGATAACTACTAGAAAGACTAATTTAAGTAGAAAATTTAGACAAGAAAGAGAAAGAAGAAATAGAGACAAATTCCCAATGCTACCTACCTCCAAACGGTTAACCTTAATGTACTCCCAAACACGTGTTATAGCCTCAGATTGGGGCATCTCCCTTCCCCCAGTGCCCAAGAATTTGGCAAGGGCTTCAGATATTACGACAGGAGATGATCCACGTTGAACATTTTCAGTTGTAGACTCAACATCTACCTTCAATCGTTTAGCTTGACTCGACTCCTCTGCACACATTTACAAGTGGATTAAAATGACAAAATCAAAAGCATCACAGGAAAAAAATGTATTGTTTTTTATGCCACATCACATACTTGTAGGTTCAAGTGTAATAATATGTTTGGCTAGCAACTTATTCATCTTGAACATGTCAGTACAGTCAGTCTCAAAGACCACACGCAGGGCATCATCACAGATAATCTTCCTCTTGTTACTTGGATCTTGAAGGTTGTTTTTCCTGATGTATGCCCACAGCTGCTTCACAATCTGTATCAATCAAACCGGAGTTTTGTAAATACTTATATCAAGACTACTACTTCATAAACATTAATGCTTCAGAAATGTACGTAAAAAAGAGGCCAATAAAGAGAATTGTAGTAGATTTGGAGATAACAACCTCAGTCCTTGGCAGTGCTGGCTCACCAACAATTGCCTGAAGTTCAGGTGAGACGCCACATACTTTGTTTAAACCCCCCGGCCCACCTCTCCTTTTGGCTCCCACAGGTGCACTGAAACAAAGCACATTTAATTCTCAGTAAGTAATAGTGCACTGACATAAAATACACACAAATGCAACGGGTCATCCATCACAATTCATACTTCTATTGGTTACATGACAAATTGGTTGCGCAATAAATAAATAAATAAATTCCATACATAGATCATAAAAAAATGTCATCACCCAAAAGTTCAAATTTTGCATAATAGACACGGAATATCAACTTGTTCTCGCACAGTGACAAGATGGGGATTGTCATAAACAAGACAAATACAAATTCAATGTCCCTTTTTCAACTAAATTACTTTCCCAAAGCGAAAAGAACCTTTCATCTATCAAAATTTTAATACAGCAAAGCACCCGATAAGGCCTCCAACTTCAGCCAAAAAAAAAAAAAAAAAGATTAGCCAATAGCCTAACAGCTTAGAAATTTTTTTCCCAAAATATGCGTCAGGTTGACTTGAATGACTACTATTTTAACATACACACAAGCCTAACATAACATAATATTTTGACTAGAATTTGAATTTCAACACCCCCACAAAGTAAAATTTAAAACTTCACCACCTTATGCTACGCTACTTCTAATATTTCGTTCCACAACCACAGTTCTCATAACTCTAACTCTCAGACCTATCTAGAAGCGGTCAATTTTTTTTTTTTTTTTTTAAATGACCACTTATAATTAAAATATTTCAGTGATACCCAATCCCCCCTTTGTTTTCTTCAACCTACACCAAAAGATAATTAGGCATGCAACAGTGACATAGATAATTCCTTTTTCTATCATTCTCAAAAAAAAAAAATCCTTTTTCTATATACATACATGTGTTTACATAAGCAAAAATAGATAATTTAAAATAAGCAACTTTTACTGCAACATAAATAGAAAACCCTAATTCTGACAAATTAGGATAAAGTTTAAAACTTTAAAATTTAACCAAACAAAACCCTAAAAAAAGAACCTTTCTTTGGGTGTGTGAGGAGTGGCATTTTGAGCGAAAGCCTCGGGCTTTAGAAGCTGCGGCGGAGCATGAGGCTGAGGCTGAGGCTGAGGCGGAGGCAGAGGCTGGTGGTGTGGGCGGACGTGAGGGTGAGCGGCTTGGAGAGCAAAATGGGAAGGAAATTGTTGTTGTTGTTGTTGTTGTTGTTGTTGCTGCTGGTGGTGTTGTTGGTGGTGTTGGTGGTGTTGTTGTTGTTGGAGTTGTTGGTGTTGGTGGTGGTGGGTGGATTGGAATTGAGGGTGGTTGTGGAGGGCAAAATGGTCTCTTGGAGGTTGTTGTTGTTGTTGTTGTTGAGGTGGTTGTTGTAGTGGTGGTGGTGGTTGAGGTTGTTGTGGGTGAGAGCGGAGGAGGAAGTTGATCTGGTCTCGGATGAAGCCAGCCTTGTGAGAAAGGTCTAGACCTAGCTTCGCTTCCACTTGCTGAACGACGCCGTTTAACGAGTTCACGGCGTTTGGGTCTGACTGACGCAGCACCGACTCCACACCTTTCGCTATTTCTTGGTCCGACACCATGGTTTCTCCACCTTCATATAGTAACTGAAATAAACCAACTCTCTCTCTCTCTCTCTCTCTCTCTCTCACACAAATCGCTTCTCTCTCTCTCTCTCTCTCTCTTTCTCTCTCTTTCACTCCCTGCTCACACTCTCTCTGTCTCTCTCTACGTCTCTCTCTCTTTATAAGCCTGAAATGACCATAATACCCTCCATAACTCACACTGCAACAAATGGTAGAACTGTAATTCCACTAAAGCTTCCTTGTCCCTCTCATCCCTCTAGTTGAATTGACTAAAATACCCGGTGCTGTTTAATTCAGCCAGTGGAAAAAGTTTGTCCAAATATGTAACTGCGCCGAGTCTGGATATAACGGTAATTCGAAAAAGTTGCAGTGGTGGTATCTCTTTTTTAAAAAATTTAAAGGGTAAAAAGATAAAGAGGGTGAACTGAAATGAAATTTTTTTTTTGAAACTGCAAAGTGAGAGAGAGAGAGTGGGGCGGTGGGTGGGTGAATTTACTGAAATGGGCCTACTGGTTTTGCCTACTTTGTTTGAAGATGGGACTTGGGAGGGGTGAAAAGGGAATTTGGAAGGCGTGTATGGTGGCCATATTGGTCAGTGAAATTAGGTTTGTTGTTTCTGACTTTAAACCGTTTGGATAGAGGATAGTAATGGGGGGTTTGGTCAACAACTGTAGACTACTGTTAGTGACCGCCGATGAAACGTCGCTTCATCCAACGGTTGAGAACGTATGTATGTATAGTTTTATCGACTTTGTGTAGCCATATAACCCACATTCCTCTTGCTCCTAGCATATTTTCCGCTAAAAAAAGGTTATTTGTTTGTTAAAACTATTTGTTTGTTTAATCTAATAGCAAGTATGTTTGTTTTGTTTCTTTTAAAAAAAAAATTTATGATAGCAAGTAAGACTATGTTTGTTTCGACCTAAAATATTTTTTAAAATTTCGATTGTTTAGTGCAATGTAAGATGTTGGTCCTGTCGAAAAAATAAATAAATAAATGGATTAGGAAAAAAAACACATTCGTATTAATGCTTGATGATAGAAAAAGTATCACATTTTAGTCAACTAAATCCAAAATTCACCTACATCAGATCATGCAAAGTTGTGTAAAAAATAGAAATACATAGTTACTACAATAATAGCATAAATTTACACTAGCAATCTGGCACTGTTCATTTTGCATTTAGTTTTTATTTTTATTTTTTTTCTTTATATATCTCGATGATGAAGAAATAAAGTAGATAGTTGTTATTGTGTGTAAAAAAAAAGAGAAACAATTTTAAAAAAATCAAGAAAATTGATATGTTAAGAGAAAAGTTAACAGGTATTAGTTTAGGGAATATTTTTAGAATCTTTGTAAGAAAAAAGAAAAAATCAATTGATTTTTTTGATATCTTTTTTTATTTCTAATAAAAGTGGTATTAAAATTTTCCTAAAATGACCTATTAACAAATGCCCTAAAGCTAAAGATATATGTTAAACTTAACATGACTCTTTAATAAAATTTTGTGTAAAATAAATAATATGATGTGATGTATTTCAAAAAGTTGAGTATCTAAAAAAAAAGTAGTCTCTTACGCAAAGAGCATAAAATGTTTTAGGATGTAAAACCAATGGACAAAAAAAGAAAATTGTTGTGGGTTTATTTTTTTAGGAATTGAGACATTTATGTGCAATTGAAAAATCTATCGTGTAAGGAAAACCCTTTATTTGTGAGCAGTTCGAGCGATAACTCCAGTGGTACATATAGTATTATCCATTACTGTCACATGGCGTGGGGTTGATGAGTCCACACCGAAGACCTCCTTTTTTTATACAGCAAATAAATAAATAAATAAAAAAAAAGAAAAACCGTATAATGGTCAGAGGATATCCTAGTCTCATGGGAAGGGGAAAACTCGAACTAGAAGGAACTAAACTTACTGCCTTCTTCCAATAAATAGTCAATCACCAAAGCAGAAACTTCCTTCACTTTTTGCTTGTCTTTACCAACCTTCATCCATAATCAGAAGTCCACCAAGAAGTGAAGGAACAGCAACACTATAACCTTTACTACCACCAAGAAGTCATCCCCAATATGACTTCAAAATCACCCTAATGAAACCATAAAGAAATTCACTTTCCCAAACCAATTCCCAATTCCAAATTGTACTCCATCATTGATTGATTTCATTGTTAGACCAGCTGGACTTTCTAAGGTTTGTGAAAATTCTCTACCCTTTTCCCAAACAGGGAATCCCACTTCCCACACCAAAATGCAGACTTGTAGATATGTTTAGTGGGATTTCTTCGTTGTATAATTTCTAAATGTATCTAAGGACACATTGCTTAACACTTTATTGAAGAATATTTTAAAAACTAGAACAGTTATTCAAAATTCACCCGGTATTTACAATTTCATGATGGTGACAATAAATTCTTTGTCGTGCATTATTTGTTTTTCCTTATTATATTTCAATATACCATAAGTATTTAGTCATTTTTGTAAATTGCGATTGTATTCTTTAAGCGAAAATATCATTTTGGGTCACTGTCAATTTGGTCTATATATTTTTATAATAGTCAATTTGGTCTATGTTATTTTTAACTTACAGTGAATTTCTATTAGTGAGTTGATGATAGGAACCAAATTAATTGTTTCCAAAATATAATGACCAAATTGACAGAAACCCCAAAATAGTATTTTTGCCTATTCTTTACAAAAGATTGGATGTAATTTTTACAAAAAAGTTTTAGTAGAACTCATTATTATTTCTATTTAGAAATTTATAATTTTGACAAAAATTCAAAAATAAATAGTCAAGCAATGAGGGTGATGATGCTGGGAAGATCAGAGAGCACCGGTGTGGTACCGGCCGAATACCCTCCGAAGGTCAAGTTAGAATCAATTCTCACAGCTCTAGAGTGCTAGAGAGGGTAAATTATGCGTACCTCGATTTGTGAAGGCATTCCTCCTTTTATAGTAGTAGAGGGTTAACCTCCTATACTTGGCGTAGAAGTCTTTTCCTTATAGGACTCTACTTGGAATAGACTCAATCGTGATTTGCAAGACCTTTCCTTATAGAAAAGATCTGCATGGATCCTTCGGAATCCTTAACGTTTTAGGACTCTTTTCCCTTTAGGATTCCACGGCGATCAAATACTTGTCTTGCAAGTATTTTCCATCAAGGGCTTTTGCTATTTCGGACCACTGGACAGGTTGGGCTTGCTCTCTATCGGCCCAGGAATATGGATCCGTCAGGCCCACTCGCAGGCCTCGACAAGCTTTGTTTTGACCCTCATCAGTTGCCCCCTTCACCCCACAGGTCCGTCATGAATGTGGGAAAGGGCCGGTAGGGTGACGGTTAAAGGTTAAGTGGAGGACGGTCCTGTCATGAATGGCTAGACGGATCCAGGATCAACGGGGTCGACGGTCTAAGTGAATACGCCGTCACCTTGCGCAAGCGTTTGCCAGGCTGTACGGAAACCATTAAAGCGTATGACACGTGTTGCATTCCTATTGGTTTTTTTCTCGGATCGAAGCGTCGCTTCGTGTTCCGTGCACTCTCTTTATAAATACAGGGACTTATCCCCTTCATTTCTTCATTTTCAGCGGAAGAATATTGTCAGAGCGCATCCATCATTACTGTCAGAGCGCCATCCGTCATCTTTTACAGAGACCTCCGTTCAAATAGATATATTCGTCGTCAACTGCTCCCTCCGTCCATTCACAAATTGGTACGTATTTTCTATCCGTGAATATTGTAAATATGGCGTCCTTGTTTCAAGTAATTTGATATTCTGAACTCTATACACCCGTCACAATTTCTAGACCCGTCTGAGTCTTAGGTTTTGTCGTCATATGTAGGAGATGTCTAGTGCGTCGAGTAACCAGTCATTCGTCCGTGACGGGGTGGATTATGAGGGAGTATATCCGTCCGGTCATAGAGACTCAGAGAGTCCAGATGAAGAGAGGAGCCCGTCTGCCTCTTCCTCGTCCTCAAAAAATGAGGATATGGAGATGGCTGACCAAGAAGAGATTTCTGATAACGGTGAGGAGCGAACAATAAGATCCGTCGTGGGTGCTGATGGACTTAGGGAGTTCATCATGTTGCAGGAGTGGACGGTGAATAATTTCGTGTCTACTATCAAGGAGAACCACTTCAAAACCCTTAGGGATATTTATCAAATTCCTAGTAACATCCCCATCCGTTTACCCTATAAGTCAGAGAAATGCTACTACGAAGGGGTAGACGGTGTCGGAATATACGAACAGATGCTGAAGGTGGGACTTAGGTTCCCTCTAAGCTCCCTACATCGTGAGCTTCTCAAGTGTTTGGGCATATCCGTCAACCAAGTGTCACCGAACGCTTGGAGGGTCTTTATAGCAATGGAGATCTTGTACGGTGCCATGTCCGGCGGTGCCAGAAGATTGACGGTGAGGGAATTCCTTCACTGCTACCGTCCGGACGAGATTGACAGGTCGAGAGGGATGTACAGCTTTGTACCTAGGAGTCCGTTGTTGAAAGTGATATACGAAACACCTGACTCCAATAGGGATTGGAAGAGCCGGTACTTCTTTTTAGAAGGTGACAACTGGATGTGTAGCCCAGGGGAGACGGATCACATGCCCGTCGACACGACTTGAGGCATTTTGAACCCGTCCAGTATGAACCCGTCCTAACAATTTTATTATATATGTCTTTTATTTTTACTGCCGTTCAGTTTATTACTTTCTTCTTTTTAGGAATTTTGACCGTTCTTCTTTGCAGTTAGACGGCGTCCACAAGTAACTCTCGAGGAGTTCAGCTTTCTTGAGAAGATTTTCGCAAAGACGAAGGTTGAAGAACAGGCTTGGGCAAGACTAGTCAACCTCAACACCGTTCACTGGTACTGTGACGGTCCCGAGCCAACACCAGCATCAAGAAAGTACGAAGAAAAAACACGCAAACGTGAGTCCGTCGTCTTAATTTTAATTGAACGGTCCCATTTTTTCAGTTAATTTTACCCGTTCTCTTTCTTTTTTAGAAATGGATGACGCCAAGAGGAGAGCACTGATAAGGTCGCAGGCAGCAAAGAAAAAAGAGTCCGGTGACGAGGCGCCAGTGGCGACGGCTACCACTAACCCGTCCTCGAAAAGAAAAATTCAGCCGAAGGGAGACCGTTCGGTCAAGAAACAAAGAGTTCCTTTAGAACCCGTCATAGGGCTAATGGCCGACGTCGAGAAGACGGATCCCCCACTGAAACACGGGGCAGGCAAAGGCTTAATGAAGGCTCCGTCTAATCAGGAGAAAGCGCCCGTCCTCCTTCGTGAGGATTCAAAACATGCTTTAGAGAAGATCTCGTCCATAATCTCGTCGGAGGATTATGAGGACTTGGGGAATCACTCCACGGAAGCCATGGGGGAGTCGGGCCTTTTTGCCGTTGCCCAGGTATCCTACTCGTCATATAAAAGTCCGTCATTTTTCCTCGTCCGTCTTATCAGTGATGCCTTCATGCTAACCCTCCTTTTTTTTTTTTTTTTTTTTTTTTGCACTTGTGTTTGTAGGCAATGGTGATGATGAAAGGATTGATGGGACGGTGTCTCAAGCATGAGGCGACCCTAGAACGTGTACGGACAAAGTCTCAGCAGACGGAGGATGAGCTAACCCAACTACGGAGTTGGAAGACAAAAATGGAGAAAAAGTTTGAGCTATCCGAGAGGCTGAGAAAAGAACTTGAGCAGGGTATGGAGGAGGCGAAGAAGACCCTTGGGGCGAAGGATCAGGAGATTCAAAACCTGAAGGATGGGATCCGTCAGGCTAAGGAGTTAGCGATCCGTGAATATCGTGACTCCGACGCCCTGCTGTCTGAGTTGGGTGACTCGTTCTTGGAGGGTTTTGATGATGCCCTCCGTCAGGTTAAGAAGGCCAATCCCGACCTCGATATCTCAAATATCAAAGTGGGTGACCAAGCCCAAGCTTCCGTCCTGCCCGTTGCTTCTGAAGATACTAACGACCTCTTTGCTGACGGTGGACCTAACGGTGACTTGCAGTCTGCCCAAGTTGAGATAGAATCCAAGCAAGGAGACCATCAGTCCGTCATCATTGTTGGAAAGCCGACGGACACCCCATCTGCCAAATAGTTGTGTTTTTATTATTATTTATTTTTTGTACTGTTTATTGTTGGAAAACAGCTTTATCCGTCGTAGTTGTTATGTAAACACTTTTGAGAATGGTTTATTTAATATTTATTCGTAGCTCTGTTTGTGGATCTCATCCGTTCACCTTTTTTTGTTATCTTTCTGATCATAATGGATCCGTCTACTCTGTAGAATTTTGCACTTTTAAGGGGTTCGTCCACTTTGTGTACTTATTTTAAACCCTTTCTGTATAGACCGTCCTTTTCGTGGACTTCCAAATTTTTCCTGTTAAGGGAATTCGTCCACTACGTTGATTACTATTTTCATTACCTTAAGGAGTCCGTCCACCTTTGGACCGAAATTTCTAGTGTTTAGAGTATCTATTCACTTTTGCGGATAAAGTATTAAGTGGTTCGTCTACTTTTAAACCTAAGCTGGTCCGTCCGCTTTGTGGTCTAACTTATACACTTAAGGGGTTCGTCCATTTTGGGAAATGAGTATTCCCCGTCTAGGGAGTCCGTTCATTTTGTGGACTTGATTTTTAGCCCTCCAAGTGGTCCGTCCACTTGGTGGAGTCCGTCCGTTTTATGGACTCGTGTATTTTTAACCCTCTATGGGGCCCGTCCACTTGGTGGACCAGAATTTTTCCCGTTTTGGGAGTCCGTCCATTTTGTGGACTCGTCTATTTTTAACCCTCTATGGGGCCCGTCCACTTGATGGACCGAAATTTTTCCCTGCTGGGAGTCCGTCCATTTTGTGGACTTGTGTATTTTTAACCCTCTATGGGGCCCGTCCACTTGGTGGATCAGAATTTTTCCCGTCTGGGAGTCCGTCCATTTTGTGGACTTGTGTATTTTTAACCCTCTATGGGGCCCGTCCACTTGGTGGATCAGAATTTTTCCCGTCTGCGAGTCCGTCCATTTTGTGGACTTGTGTATTTTTAACCCTCTATGGGGTCCGTCCACTTTGTGGGCCTGTTTTTTTCCTCGTCTAGGAAGTCCGTCCATTTTGTGGACCGGCATTCATCCTATTATGACGATCCGTCTATATTAAGGTCTTTTGTTATATCCGTCCGAATTCTGGACTTAGGGCCTTCATCCCATTGGGATGTTCCACCCGTTTTGTGGACTTTCAGTAGAAATTGTAAGTAGGAAAACGTAGTAGTCTGAATATTCCTCTCAATAGTTAAAGCAGATAAAAACATAAGCTAGTAAAAAAGTACCTGCCCCCTTGGGCTTAAAAAGGTACGTAAAGTATTGTAGTCGAAATAAAACTAGTAATTGTCCAAAAAACCAAAAAAATAAATAAATTGGGGGTCTGGAGATCCGTCACAGCTTTTCGTTCATCCGTAGTACTTCCGAAGGTGCTCCGTGTTCCATGGGTGCTCCAACTTTTTACCGTCGAGCGTCTCCAAATGGTAGGTGCCCTTCCGCTGCCATGATGTAATCCTATAAGGTCCTTCCCAGTTTGGGCCTAGCTTGCCTTGTGAAGGATCTCTAGTAGCGCCCATCACTTTTCGTAGTACAAGATCTCCTACCTGAAACTCTCTATGCCTGACTTTGGAGTTGTAGTGCCTCGCCATGAGATTCTGATATCGTGCCATCCTCTGTTCCGCCGTCGTCCGCACTTCGTCTACTAGATCGAGCTGAAGGCGCATGGCCTCTTCGTTCTTATGCTCGTCATAGTTATCCACACGGTAGCTTGTGAGTCCTACTTCTGCTGGTATAACAGCGTCACTTCCATACGCCAGCCGAAAGGGCGTTTCCCCCGTGGGGGTTCTTGCTGTAGTTCTGTATGCCCACAAAACGCTCGGTAGTTCTTCTGGCCATATGCCTTTTGCCCCCTCGAGCCGGGTCTTGATGATCTTGAGCAAGGATCGGTTCGTGACCTCAACTTGCCCATTGGCCTGTGGGTGTGCCGGCGAAGAATAGTGGTTCCTGATCCCTAGCTCCGAGCAAAATTCCCTAAATCTGCTATTGTCGAACTGTTTTCCGTTGTCCGAGACGAGCACTCTTGGTATCCCGTACCTGCAGATGATGTTTCTCCAAACAAAGCTTCGAATGTTCTTCTCCGTGATGGTGGCAAGAGCTTCGGCCTCTACCCACTTGGTAAAATAGTCGATGCCAACTACCAGGAATTTCAATTGCCTAATTGCTATAGGGAATGGTGATTAGCTCTAAGCCATTTGGACTCTTCTATTCTAAATTTCATCCAGGAATCGCGTTTGTGACTCTTAATACCATCTTGAATGTTTGATCTCCAAAGTAAACATGTATTGGGATGGATTGGTGGCTTCGGCCTTGATAATCAATCATAAACTGTCTTCAAATCTGCTAACCATCATACTACATTGAAATTCAAAATTTGATTATTAATTTGTAGTGTCAAAAATTCTTCTCTCCACCAACTTCTGAAACCTCCTTTTATTATTATTATTTGTTTCTTGCTTGATCAAAATCCTCCCTTTTATATGTACCTTGTATATACTCGTGCCAAAGTTTATAGCACACGTAAGACCTGAATCATCAAAGTTTAATGCCATGATGCATTAAGCGAATTGTGAGAACTAGTTCCACAACACTCATCAGACATACCAAAACACCAATTGGTACCGATATCAGAAGCCCATATTCATTAAAAAGATCCGCTGGGATTTGCATGCTGAATGCTTGTGCATAGGTCAACCCACGAGTAAGACAGTACTACACATGGCATATGTCAAGATGTTTGTTTGTTTAGACCCTTTTTTAAAACAGATTAATTTAACTTAATTAATTAGCCAAGTAGGTACATAGGTTAATTATGAGATTTAGGTTAAACACATACAAACATATTACTTAGTACAAAAAAGTAAAGAAAACAGTAATATGATGACTTAGGAAAACCAATGAATCTAACCATTTCAAGGTAAAAAATTTGGGGAGAATTTAACCTAGCTATCTTCAAGGTAAACAAATCTACTATGATAGAATGAAAGATTACAATAGATTTAAACCCTAAATCTAAAGCTACTTTTTGTAAAACTTACTCACATGATCACGTGCAGCTCCAAATCCACGAACTCTTCTATCTTGAATTTGTTGCACACAAATACTCACATTTGTGACTTTGAGATCCCACTCAAAGATTTAGATCTTCAACACAAACACTCCAGTTTGTGACTCTAAGACCACCCTTGAAGATTTAAATCTTTAGCACTTTTGATGACTAGTGACGACAGCAACTTCTACAATATTAGATCTTGAGTTTCTTCAAGGAATAACACCAGTAAAGATTTGAGAGAGGTTTGGGTACAAAACCCCTAAATCTACAATAGAAGGCACAAGATGTACTCTTATCTCTCTAAAAACCATTCCTAGGGTTAGCTTATAATGTTCTTTAAATACTGTAAAAAAATGGATCACGATTTGGGTTTTAAAGGGACAAGTTATAGGCTTTTTATGTTTGGTGATTTTTGCTGATATGTGACTTTTGATCGATCAAATAGCAATTGAGAGCACCAGATTGCATCTCACTCTTTTCATCCTGAACTTGAGTTTTTTGTCTTGGACTTGAAAGTACACAATTCTAACTCAATGATATTTACTTTTTGTCATAGTTTACCAACACTACAAAATCAAAACTTAATAGTCTCCCTCTTTGACAATCCATGACAAAACTTACATACAACATAATACCCATATACAATAAAATGCCCAAATACATCACAAATCCCAATCTAAGACTTCAAACCTAAAAGTAGCCAAAAGAGGCAGAAGATCTTCATCGAAATGTACCTCTCTTTCTTGAAACACTCACAAGAGCACATCAATGCATGTGTGGAAATAAAGACTGATAAATAATATGAATAAAACATTGTGATTCATAAAAACAAATAGTTTTGATATCATCTTGTTGAACACAACTAAGAAAATATAAAACCATGAGCAAACTAACTCTCCCCCTAAGTTAGATACATCAAAAACTTTTATTTTCTACCCCTTTTAAAAACAATTTCATCTCCCCCTAAATAAAAACAATTAAAGACCTTTTCCAAATTTCTTCTATTTCTCCTTTTTGCCACGTATTGACAAAGACAACTGTAGAGAGGGAAAATTCCAAACCTATCACAAGCTGACACGTCACACTACCAAGTCCACAAAATACAGCCAATTACAAAGCGCCATATATTGCTGCTAGGTTTTACTATCACTACTCAGAAACCAACAAAAGTTTGCCAAGTGTCATGCAAAAACCAATCACCCATTAGCGCGTGTAAGTGATGACACAAGCAATCCAGCGCGTGTAAACGATGACACAAGCAGTCCAGCGCGTGTAAGCAATGACATAGGTGGACCAATCAGGCTATGACATGTGTCACCAATTAGACTCCGCCACGTGTCGCTCACCCACCCCCAAACTCCTATAAATAGAAGCCTTTCTAAGACATTTCGGAGGACACAAAAAAGCCATCTGAAGCACAAGCAGCATTAGAGAAGATTCAGAAGCATCAGAAGTACAGAAGCTCTACAGGAATCAAGCCTCAAAGCCTTCAAGAACTTCAAGAACTTCTACCTTAAAACCGAAGAACACTCGAAGCAGAATCATCCAAACTATCTGCCTAGATCCTAAAGTTTGTTGGAATTAAGCTCAAAAGCCTTCAGAAACATTAACAAATCATAAATCAGTGAAGCTCTACGGATTCAAGCCTCTAAAGCACCGAAGAACTTCCACCACAAACTTTCGAAGACGAAGAACGCACCAAGAACACGAAGAACATACAAAGAACACGAAGAACAAAGAATTTCTAACAAGCTCATAGCCAGAGATTCATTGTAATTCTGTTTCAAGGGTTTTCGATCCATCCTTCAGCCAAATTGAAGAATATTTTGTGTTCAAGTCAAAATCATATTACCACAATTCCAATCAACAAGTCTTTTAAGGAGATCGAATCAGATGATCACTCTTTTGTAATTACAGAGAATTGTACCACACAATCATCAATACAAATTCGCATTTGTGAAACTATTTCACTTGTTCGACTTATTTCAGATCGAGAAATTTAGTTGTCTACTTATTCTGGCACGCCTAGTGGGACATCTCTGCCTCTCATCTCTTTCTCCTTCAAAAGAAAAGAAATTCGACATCATTTTGCTACCAGCTTCAATGGCCTCTAGCAAGAATGTCCGAAAATCAATGGTTGATGCTTCCAGTGATGATGATTATGTAGGCCCAATTACTCGCAATCGATCCAAAGCTCTTGATCGACTTCAACACCAACCAACCAAAGAGGGCGAGCTTCATACTACCATCTCTCTGGACTTTCTTGCAAATAGGAAAGCTACCACTAAGGATTCATCTATCTTGAAAGATTTGGAGATCAGTAATGAATCACCCCCAACAAAAACCTTTTCTATCAACTCTTCACCCATGATGAGAAACTTAAGGAATAAAGTACCTTTGACTCATCCTGTTTCATCATTTTCTCCATCATACCTAGAGGTCATGCCAGTGATGATGACCAACACCTCTACCATGGAAGAAAAGATAGCTGAAATGGAACAAAGGGTCATCCTTCTCACAAAAGCACTCGAAGAAAAGGATGTCAAAATTGCAACCCTAATGAACAAGCTGGAGGTACAAGATTCGGATGAATCAAGTCTTGGCCCTGAGCATCCACCTGGCTTTACCTTGAGAGGAGAAAACGCCAGGGTTGATAAAGGAAAAGGAGGTGAAGGCACTTCTCAACATGGACATTCCACCTCAATGGCCTCGATATCTATCCAACAACTGCAAGACATGATAACAAATACCATTCGAGCACAATATGGAGGTTCTTCTACAAGTTCTCTCATATATTCAAAACCCTATACAAAGTGCATCAATAACATGAGAATGCCAAATGGGTATCAACCCCTTAAGTTCTTGCAATTTGATGGCAAAGGAAACCCTAAGCAACACGTTGCTCACTTTGTAGAAACTTGTGAGAATGCAGGGACTCAAGGAGGCCTCTTTGTAAAGCAGTTTGTCTGTTCACTAAAAGGGAATGCTTTTGATTGGTATACAAACTTAGAGCCCGAGTCAATCGATAGTTGGGAATAACTTGAAAGGGATTTTCTCAACCGATTCTACAGCACACGTCGCACAGTAGGCATGATAGAGCTTACCAATACTAAACAGTGGAAAGATGAGCCCGTCGTTGATTATATCAATCGGTGGCATTCTTTGAGTCTAGATTGCAAGGATAGACTTTCTGAAATATCTGCTATAGAGATTAAAGCCCCGAACATTTGAAGAGTTAGCAACTCGTGCGCATGACATGGAATTGAGTATCTCTAGCCATGGAAATACGAAACCTCCCGTACCTGAGGAAAGGAAAGAAAGACGGGAAATAAGGAAAAATGACAGGAATGCAAAAAGTAATATCAAAGACTCAATGAATGTCAACCCTGCTCTAGTCAAAATTTCAACAAGAAATGTGAAGGCTACTGAGAAGAGGCCCGATGGAGGCTAACAGTGTGAGACGCGTTGCTCATCACTTAAGGAATGGGAACAAAAGGTGTATCCTTTCCTAGATGCTGATATGCCCGAAATGCTAGAACAACTGCTCAAGTTGAAATTAATTGAATTGTCAGAATGCAAACGACCTGAAGAGATGAGAAAAGTTGATGACCCGAACAATTGTAAGTATCATCGCATCATAAGTCATCCAATCCAAAAATGCTTTGTTCTTAAAGAACTCATCATGAAGCTAGCCAAGGAAAGGAAAATCGACTTGAATTTTAATGATGTTGCTCAGTCAAACCTTGCAACATTTGCCTGTGGGTTACCTAGTTGCATGTCTCCAACTACTAAGCAGGGGGCAAATGCCACACTCATCCAGTTTGGTTCTCTGGAACCTATTCAAGTTCAGCTCTCACAAAAAGCATCTGATTATAATTCAAATGATGATAAAAGGTCAACAGTGGATGAGGAAGAGGGCTGGACGATGGTTACTCACAGGAGATGGAAAAAGAAATGAGTATTCCCTCTTCATTTGATCACCCAAGAGTCCAGAAGAGCACAAAACCAGATTCAGCCTTGGTCAAGAAGAAGAAGTGATAAGAGGCAAGGGAGACTGGGAACAAAAATGTATGACGATTCAGCGCAAACCCAAAAACCTCGAAATCTCATCACATTGGAAGAATTCTTCCCCAGAAAATTCTTTCAAAATGACTCAGCCGAGGCCATTCACACGGTCTCTCGTTGCGAAATTCAGGACGAAAAAGAGGCTGTTGACCATGGTGGTCCCAATGAGACTTTGTCATCTTTGGAGGAACTCCAATCTTGAGTCGATGAAGTTGAACCCTTGCAATCCTCCATCTCACCGAAAGAAGTGCTCGCCCAAGCTCTTGAAAAGCCAGATATGTACACTCCTTCTACCAAAACGCTTCAACAACCATAGGAATGTTACGCGTGCTCTCCAGACTTAACTTTCACTGATGAGGATCTGTTGTTAGGCTCTAAGCCCTATAATCGTCCACTTTATGTCTCTGGTTATGCTCGTGAACAAAAGATCGATCGTATTCTCATTGACGGAGGTTCAGCTATTAATATAATACCAAAAATGACAATGAGACGGCTTGGTCTTTCTATGGAGGAATTATCGCATAGTCGTTTGGTCATTCAAGGTTTTAACCAAGGAGGACAATGTGCATTCGGCATGATCCACCTGGAATTAATCATTGGAGAATTGACAAGCAATGTTTTGTTCCATGTCATTGATGCCAAGACAACCTACAACATGTTGTTAGGACGTCCATGGATCCATGGAAATGGAATAGTGCCGTCAACTTTGCATTAATGTTTCAAATACCTTCAAAGTGGAATAAAGAAAGTCAATGCCGATTTGAAGCCTTTCGCTGAGACTGAAGCTCACTTTGCTGACGCAAAATTTTATGTAGAAGATCACATTTCTAGTGAAGTTCTCCCAATTGAGATCTCGTCCATAGAAAGTAAGCAGGGTGAAAAGAAGTATGTTAAATTAATCACTGGAAAGGAGATTCCTTCCCCAAAGGAAGGTCCAGAATATAAGAATGATCGTTCTAGTGGATCTACAAGTAATTCAGTGAGAGCGAAAATTTCAACGCCTTCTAATAGCCCTCCATTCCTCCGGTATGTACCATTATCATGCCGTAAGAATGGACAATCACCATTCGCAAAATGCCTTCAATCTACAGAAGACATGGGAAGGCCTCCTGCAAAGCTCACGATGGAGGATGTAGCCATATTGAAAGAAAATCATGTCATGCCTTTAACTTCATCTGCAAATCCTTTGCCCTCGAAGCCGCTAAATGGATTCGTGAGGTCTTCTCAAAGTCTGACAGAGCATGGCATTCTACCAAGTGAGCAAACGAAAGAATGGTTCGACCCAAAGGCATATAGGCTGTTAGACAGAGCAGGCTATGATTTTTCAAAACAAGGGGACTTGGGGAAACTAATTCCAGAAGCCACCGGAGAAAAGATGCATGGCCTTAGCAAAACACAAAGGAAAATGCGGCTTGAAGGGTATGAAATTCCTATCCTAAAGACCGGATTAGGTTATACTCCTGAATAACCAGCTCAGATATGGATCAAGAAAAGAAGCAATGCTTTAAGTTCCCAATACATAACAGTGGAGGTCGGCGAAAGTTTGAATAAAAAAAAAGATCACTCTTCATCACGCATCTCGGTGTTTGATCGCATCGAGGTCTCATCATCACGAATCATAGTGTTCGACAGGTTAAATACAACTTGTTTAAAACAAAATCGGGATACTCTTGCATGTAGATCAGTCTTTGATCGATTGGGGGCAATGAAAAGGCCCGTTGATTGTTGCTCTCAAAACTCAATAAACTTTGAGGTTCAAAAGGAGGAGAAAACTGATGATGAGATCCGCAGTAGCATTCCTTCACGCATGAAACGTAACTTTACCCTAGATATTAGCACTGAAGGGTCGCTCAAAGTTGAAAGGCGAACGATTGTACACACAAGTCAGTCACTCGTCCACAATGAGCAAATTGAAGAGGTATCATCCTCATTTCATATTACAATAGAAGAAGGTACACTTTCAGATGCTGAAGCAACCAATGAAGAGGTCGATAAAGCTCCCCCAGCCTTGAAAGATGGAGTACAGGCTACAGTTGATGAACTTAAAGAGATCAATTTAGGAACTGCTAAGGAACCCCAGCCAACTTTCATCAGTGCGCTTCTCACCCCTGAAGAAGAAGAAGGGTACCTCAAACTCCTAGTAGAATATAAAGATGTGTTTGCTTGGACTTATAAGGAAATGCCTGGGCTCAATCCAGGTATTGCTCTACACCATTTGGCAATAAAGAAGGGTGTACGCCCAGTCAAACAAGCCCAAAGTCGCTTTCGGCCAGAGCTTATCCCTCAAATAGAAACCGAGGTCAATAAGCTCATTGAAGCGGGCCTCATTCGTGAAGTACAATACCCGGAATGGATCGCTAACATCGTCCCTGTCAAAAAGAAGAATGGACAAATTCGGGTGTGCGTTGACTTCCGTGATTTGAACAATGCATGTCCCAAAGATGATTTTCCATTACCCATCATTGAGGTCATGGTTGACGCTACCACTAGTCATGAAGCTTTATCTTTCATGGATGGTTCTTCAGGTTACAACCAAATTCGAATGAATTCGAAGGATGAAGAGCTTACAGCTTTTCGTACTCCTAAGGGTATTTACTGTTACAAAGTAATGCCTTTCAGGCTAAAGAACGCTGGTGCTACTTATCAACGGGCCATGCAAAAGATCTTTGATAATGTACTTCATAAATACGTGGAGTGTTATGTCGATGATCTGGTGGTTAAAACAAAAAGCAGGGAAGACCATCTGGTAGAACTGCAATCCGTGTTCAACCGCCTAAGAAAGTATCAGCTTAAAATGAACCCCCGCAAATGCGCTTTTGGCATAACATCTGGTAAATTTCTTGGTTTCATTGTAAGGCACCGCGGTATTGAAATTGACCAATCCAAAATTGAAGCTATCCAGAAAATGCCAGAGCCCAATAATCTGAGAGAGCTTAGAGGCTTGCAGGGAAAACTAGCCTATATACGACGATTTATCTCGAACTTGGCTGGTCGATGTTAACCTTTCAATAGATTGATGAAGAAGGATGTGCAATTTGAATGGGATGAGGCTTGTAGCAATGCTTTTGCTCGCATCAAAAGATACTTGCTTAATCCTCCAGTCTTAGGTGCTCCTATCCTAGGGAAGCCTCTGGTGTTGTACATTGCGGCGCAAGAAAAGTCTCTAGGTGCTCTTATGGCGCAAGAAAATAAGGAGGGGAAAGAAAGAGCTCTTTATTATCTGAGTCGAACTCTCAATGGAGTTGAATTAAATTATTCTCCTATTGAAAAGATGTGTCTCGCTCTTTTTTTTGCCATAGACAAACTAGAACACTACATGCAAGCATATACGGTCCGTTTGATAGCAAAAGCAGACCCGATTAAATATGTTCTCTCCAGGCCAGTGGTTTTGGGTCGTATAGCTCGATGGGCAGTCCTGCTACAACAATATGACCTTGCATATGTTCCACAAAAAGCTATCAAAGGACAAGCATTAGCAGACTTTTTAGCTGATCACCCAGTTCCATTTGATTAGGAGTTCTCTGATGATTTCCCAGATGAAGATGTGTTTTACATTGAAGTAATGCCACCATGGATGATGTTTTTCAATGGGGCTGCACCTCAAGAAGGAGCAGGCGCAGGCATAGTGTTTGTTTCTCCACAACGGCAAATACTTCTATACTCGTTCTCATTAAGCAAACTTTGTTCTAACAACATAGTCGAATATCAAGCATTGATTATTGGTCTACAAATGGCCATTGAGATGGGCATATCGCAACTTGAGATCTTTGGGGATTCCAAATTAGTTGTCAACCAAATCTTGGAGTAATATGATGTCAAGAAAGAAGACCTCATCCCTTATTGCAAATACGAGAAGAAGTTGCTAGCAAATTTTGAGGCCATCACATTGGAGCACATACCAAGGAAGGAGAATAGACAGGCTGATGCTTTAGCTAATTTGGCTACCGCTTTAGCATTATCCCAGGAAGAGACAGCCAAAGTTGTTATTTCCCAAAGGTGGGTGGTACCTCTCGCGGTTGAAGAAGAAAAAGAAGAGCAAGCCAACATCATTTCTGTATGCCTTGTTGGATGGTTTGTTTCTCCGTTGCTTAGGAGACGAAGAGGCTAAACAAGCCTTAGAAGAGGCCTATTCTGGAATATGCGGCGCACACCAATCGGGTCCCAAGTTACACTACAAGATCAAACGAATGGGTTACTATTGGCCTACAATGGTGCAAGATTCCATGGAGTGCGCTAAGAAATGCGAAGCTTGTCAGTATCACGCAAACTTCATCCACCAGCCGCCAGAACCTCTACACCCATCTGTAGCTTCTTGGCCTTTTGATGCATGGGGGCTTGATGCAATTGAGCCATTACCAAAGTCATCCGGTGGCCATTTGTACATCTTGGCTACAACTGATTACTTCTCAAAGTGGGCAGAAGTTGTGCCCCTTAGGGAAGTGAAGAAAGAAATGGTGGTCAATTTCATTCAAACTCACTTAATCTATCGGTATGGTGTCCCTCGGTATATCATAACTGATAATGGTAAACCATTCT
>JARYZH020001051.1:0-43807 GCA_030021035.2 Notholithocarpus densiflorus | reverse complement strand
TCCAATCATATGATTATATTGAGAGGTACGACAAAAAAAAAAAAAAACTACATTTTGAGGAAAAAAACAAAGCTATATAGAGTTAGAGGCATCTTAAATCTTCAAAGAAGAGCTTGCAAGAGGAACTGTTTTTTGGCTTACAATAATTGGGGGATTCAAACCCAAGTTCTCATATTCTCTCACTTCCAAGTTTCATTGTCCTTTTCATTAGTGCTTGTTTGGCTAGTTTATTTGCTTAAAGGTAAGATTAAAAACAAAAAGAAAAAGGAGAGAAGAAGAAGAAGAAGAAGAAGATGTTGCCTTAAAGCAAATAGGCATGTGGGTGTGTGTTGGTACATTAGGCTAATTGGAAAAGGTTAGCTTAGGCCTGTTAAAGGACTTGTTGCTTTGACTTTAACTTTAGTCCAATGTCCATCACACTCATATAAAGTCCTTGGAAACAGAGGTGGACATGGACTCTCTAACTAAGTAAAAAAAAAGAGGTAGACATGGAATGGGCTGGGTGGATCAGATTTCAAATGAATTGTGATTTGTTATGTAGTTCCAGCCTAGTTCAGCCTTTTTGAAACACAAAACTTTGAAGGCCGGCCCATGCCAACCCTTTTCTTGGGCTGCAACATCAGCCCAATCCCTGAAAATGGTGCAATAATGGGCTAAACCATTACTGATTGGAAGACAGTGCTCTCTCTCTCTCTCTCTCTCTCTCTCTCTCCACATGAATTCACATTGGTTTTTGGCTTCATTATTGTCTACGTTGAATTTTCTTGGCTTCGTTTTCATTCTCCACCGTTATTCTCTCCATTAGGTGTTTTAGGCTCAAACCCAGGCAAGTTTATAACATTCTTGCTAATTTGCTTCATCACCTCCTCGTCCAACATCCATATCAGACTTTGCTCATACAACCGTTCCCATTCTTGCGATTGCTTTGTGTCTCATTCTTCTGAGGAAATTAAAAATATTTATAAGGATATAAAATACTATAAAAGAAGAAAAAAGCAAACGAAAGAATCCGCTAAAATATTAGACATTAGTTGCTAGCTAGGAGAGCCTGGAAATCATGTCTAGCATTATATAAATATATATATATATATATATGTCCTCTACACGAGCAAATATGAATAGAATTATAACAATAATAAGAAATAAAAAATAAAAAAGAACGATGAGGATACTTATATATCACACAACAAATTAATTAATATATATGTCCTCCACACGATCAATTTTATTATTATTATTATTATTCTTTATAATCCAAATTAGCACCCATAAAATAACTATTTCTTAATACACAAAGCAATTATTCTTTTAAATCTTGGAAATCATGAATGATTAATCTTGTACTAATTGTCATAGCAATTTCCATTTCGATGTAAGAAAATTGAAGTGTCTTAAAAAATGATCTTCAATTACAAAATTAAAAAATCCATTAAGATATTATATTCTATTTTGTTGTGGAACCTAGTTTTGATAATATATTAATGGTTAAAAATACTCATTTCATAATTGTAGTGAAAATGGGAGGATTAAGTACGATTACAACTATACAATCACTCTATAAACAAATTCGTAGGCTACTAATTTTCTTGTCCTTACTAGCCATTAACACAACTAAAAAATATTTGACAATTTTTTGGAAGTTCAAATATCGAACTATACATATTATGCTTATAATGGTGAAAGTCTATTTTCAATAGTAATTTTTCATAATGTATGAATCTTGTTGCTAAAACATGTTTAAGCATAATAAATATTTAATTGATAATAGTGCTTAATTGTAAAGTCAATTTACTAATGTGAAATAAAAATATCGTGAAGCTAGGGCTTGGGTGAAACATTTTTTAAAAAGCTTTATAGTTTATATTAGACACAAATTACTACCGGGCAATAGTTGAGCCAACCAACTTAGTCAGGTGCAAAGGAAACCAGAATATATTATATGATGTTATCATTTCCTCTCTTCCAAAATAACATTCTTATCGTGAACTTGCGGTCCCTACTCCTAGAGAAGATGATGAGAATGCTAGGCAAGGAGATATTATAAGAGATTCTATAGTATTAGCCATGTGGCAAAACTATATCCAAATGTGATAGTTTTTGGGTTTATTGTTGTCATATCGTTTAAGACTGTTATGTTTCAATTACTTAGACCTAAATGCTATGCAAATTTCTCTTTTCATTTTGATATTGCTCTCTATCTTTTGATAATTAATATTAATATCTACACAATATTTTATATGTGTTTTTTGTCCTATTAATTATAGCATGGGTAAGATATCAAAGAAAAATGGTGATCTAAGCAAAGAAGTACAATGGAGTAGTGTTATAGATGATGCTTTAGTGAATGCTTTTTTACATCAGGTGATTATAGGTAGTAGAGTTAATAAAACTTTTACCTCTAACGCATATGATGACATAGTGAAAGAGTTGGTTGAAAAATTTCACATGGAGATTAACAAGGATAAGGGGAAAAATCGACAAAAGACACTGAAGAAGAGTTTTCATGAATGCTAAGACATATTTAAAGATGGATTAAGTGGTTTTGGATGAAATGATTCTTTAAATATATGGACAACTGAACCAGAAGTTTGGGAGCCACTCATAGCAGTAAATTACCATTTTTTGTGACTTTAATATTGTATTTCTAATTAAATCTGTTGTATAGCCATTTTTTTTTTTTTTGGTTGTAACGGTCTAAACCTGCGGACAAGAAGTGGATGACAACACCTATGGCACAACTTTGGGCTAAAGATAGAGCAAAAGGTGATCATGCTGAAACTGTAAAGGAGAAACGTGCTAGGTATGCTACATCGACCACCATTAATGAGATTGATAATTTGATATCTTAAAATGAAGTTTTTTTAGAGAACCTTGAAGTCGAAGATGATTAGAGGTCACCAGAAATTAATGTTGTACATTCTCGAGTGTCATCACAAGATGCAATGTCTTCTAAAAGCAAGAAAAGAAGACTGGTAGAAGATGTTGAACTTGGGAATGTAATTTCCCTGTCATTTGATAATGTATCAATAGTAATTAAGAGGGTGACCGAGGTTAAGGCAAAGTGCTTTCAAATCATATGGAGCAGAAGTTCACGCAGCTTTGGGCGTATTGGACTTGGATTAAATATTGAGGCCTACATATTTTTGATGAAAAATCCAATATATAAGGAGATATTCTTTGGTTGCCCAGATTATGAACGCAAATGTGTCCTATTGACACTGATATCTAAGCCTAAAAATTAAAAAATGTGAGGTTTCTTGGCCAACTTTAGATTTGCTTTATTTTGTTATTTTGTTTTGTTTTGACAAGACTCAATACAGGAGTTTTTTTAAAAGATATTTGTTTGCATTTTAAGACAATGTTTATTTTGTTGAAAATAAATATGTGTTGCATGAATTGCTTTACAACTTAGAAATATACATAACTTGATTTTTTGCTACAATAAGATTTTTTTTTTCCCTAAACTAGAATCATATTTTATGTTCTTTAAAATGAGGGGTATAATAGTAATGTTATAATAAAATAATTCCATTCCATTTCTTCTAATATCACTTTCAAACAATGTTACATACATTCCATTCCATTCTTTTCCTTTCCATTTATTTATTTTAAAACATCCAAACAAGATTTTTTTAATTCCACTTCATTCCATTCCTTTCCCTACTAAATCCATTCCATTCCTTTAATGACCATTTCATTCCATTCCCTTATGAACTCTCAAACGGAGCCATAGGGTCAAACCTAGCCCCAGCCAAGTTTATAACATGCTTGCTAATTTGCTTCACCACCTCCTCATCCAACATCCATTTCTGACTTTGCTCATACAACCGTTTATATTCTTGCGATTTCTTTGTCTCCTTCTAAAGAAATTAAAATTTATAAGATGTAAAATACTCAAAAAGAAGAAAAAAGAAAATGAAAGAATTCGCTAAAATTGAACTCCTTATTCGTTGCTAGCTAGGAGAGCCTGGTAATCATGTCTAGTCTCTATACATACATACACACACACACACACACACACACACACATATATATATATATATATATAACCAAAACCTTTGAAACTCTCACAATTTTTCACATCAGCACAATATTTAAATAAAATTATTTTTGTTTAGTCCAAACTTAATAAGAAATGAAACTATATTTCTCTAACAAGTCCAACTTAAACTCAAACTCATCATTATCATTTTTTTAAAATAAAATTATCTTTGTTTAATCCAAACTTAACAATCAAAATAATAATAATCCCTTAAATTAAAATTTGATAGGTTTTTTAAAAGAAAAAATTGAAAGGGATAATGATAAGTTAATGAATAATAATCATAACCTAAAAAATAAAACTAGGCAAAAAAATTAATGAATTTTGTAGGGTAAAAGTAATGAATAATTTCATTCCAAATTATATAAATTTGATAAATTTCAAATTAAAATGTTACCAAAAATGATAATCTTGTGAGATTTAAAAAATATAGTGGTTGAGAATTTGTAAAATATAGTTGCTAGAAATGAATAAATGAAAAAAATTTACAAAAGGAAAAAAAAAATACTCAGTACTTGTATAGAGAGGGAAAATTCCCGACCTATCACAAGCTGACACGTCACACTACCAAGTCCACAAAATACAGCCAATTACAAAGCGCCACATATTGCTGCTAGGTTTTACTATCACTACTCAGAAACCAACAGAAGTTTGCCAAGTGTCATGCAAAAACCAATCACACATCAGTGCATGTAAGCGATGACACAAGCAGTCCAGCGCGTGTAAGCGATGACACAAGCAGTCCAGCGCGCGTAAGCGATGACATAGGCGGACCAATCATGCTGTGACATGTGTCACCAATCAGACTCCGCCACGTGTCGCTCACCCACCCCCAAGACATTTCAGGGGACCAAGCCATCTGAAGCACAAGCAGCATCAGAGAAGATTCAGAAGCATCAGAAGTACAGAAGCTCTGCAGGAATCAAGCCTCAAAGCCTTCAAGAACTTCAAGAACTTCAACCTCAAAATCGAAGAATGTTCGAAGTAGAATCATCCAAACTATCTGCCTAGATCCAAAAGTTTGCGAGAATCAAGCCAAAAGCGTCCGAAAACATCAACAAATCACAAATCAGTGAAGCTCTACGGATCCAAGCTTCTAAAGCCCCGAAGAACTTCCACCACAAACGTTCGAAGATGAAGAACATACGAAGAACACGAAGAACGTGAAGAACAAAGGATTTCTAACAAGCTCATAGCCAGAGATTCATTGTAATTCCGTTTCAACAATCTTCGATCCATCCCTCAACCAAATTGAAGGATATTTTGTGTTCGAGTCAAAATCACATTATTACAATTCCAACCAACAAGTCTTTCAAGGAGATTGAATCAGAGGATCACTCTTTTGTAATTTCAGATAATTGTACCACACATTCATCAATACAAATTCGCATTAGTGAAACTATTTTACTTGTTTGATTTATTTCGAACTAGAAATTTAGTCGTCTACAACTTGATTTATTGAAAGTAAAGTACCATATAAAAAGAAAAAGAAAAAGAATAAAAATAAATCACTCCACAATACATACTTTAAATACTAATTACTATCTTAAATACTTATAATCCACTTAATAATATAAAATTTACAAAAGAAAAAAAAAAGAGAAAAAAAATTACCCAGTACTTGATTTCTTAAAAGTAAAGCACCATACAAAAAGAAAAAAAAAAAAAAAAAGAAGATAAAGATAAATCACTCCACAATCCACAATCTAAATACTAATTACTATCTTAAATATTTATAATCCACTTAATAATATTAATTTACAAAAAAAAGTTAAAAAAAAAATTTATCCAGTACTTGATTTCTGGAAAGTAAAGTACCATACAAAAACCAAAAAGTTTAGAATTAATGAACATAATTTTTTTTTTTAAATATGGACAATTTACATTTTCTACCTAATAATATTTGTAGGGTTAATGGGCCCAATAGCGTATATTGGGCCGGGGGCCCAATCCGAAGACATTAGGTAGTCCGAGAACAGGAAAACACTATCAAAGGAGTCCGTGTTAGTGAATGAAGAGGTGGGGTATGGTCATGAGAGTCCAGGAAAGTGATCCGAGGAGGGATGCCACCTCAGCTAATCAAAGCCGAGGTCCGAAGCTATGGTCCGCCAGCCAGGGCAACATTTCAGGAAATTCTATTGGTAAGGATACACATCCAGAAGGTACGGGACAGATGAGGATTAGGAAATTTCTAAGAGAAAACTGTTACCATCGCATTGAATGCTCTGTAACTAATTCTCTGGCTGCATTAATGAGGAAGTGATACTTGAACAGTAATTTTTAGCCTTACAGCTACTACCAAATACTTCAGGAAAGTGCTGATGGGACAAGGATCAACACCAGCAATCTACTCTACACGTGGAGGGTAGAGATGAAAGAAGGCAGATAGTATAAAACAGAGAGAAGACCCTAAAGATAAAGGATGGGAGAATTGAGAGAGAAATACTGTAGCAATAAGAACTGTACTTATACTCAACTTCAAGAAATATATATAAGAACTGATCTCCTCGGACTGTGCTGAGGACAATTTTCTTTAAATAAAATCAGTCTGTTCTTATTCTATTGTTATTTGGATTCACTATAATTGCTACCCAACTTATTAGAGCCTAGTTTTCCAACTCACTCCTTACAAATTTATTGTATTGGGCTCTTTGGTTCTAGATCCATTTAACTTTTAGGCTTAGGACCCAAACTGTGTCCTTACAATATTCTTAGTTAAAAAAAATATAAGAATGACTATCAATAATATTTAAATTATTTAGATAATAATTATACTATGCATTTTAGTGTATATATTTTAAGTATATTCATACATATGCATGAGGTTACAAGCTAATATTTAATATATATGTCCTCTACACGAGCAAATATGACTTGAATTATAACAATAATAAAATATAAAAAAAGAACGATAAGAATACTTATATATCACATTGTCTGCCAAGAAAAAAAATGCTAAAAATTGAGTAAAAGTAACCAAATTCAATTATGCTAAGAATTGAGTAACAGTTTTATATAAGTGTCAACCGAAAAAAGAGAGCCTATATATGTTTGTAAGCTATATAACTATGGATTGACTCTTTTTTTGTTGGTCTCTTTTACAGTTGTTGGATTTGGGAAGAAGCGCGGACCCAATTCTTCAGAGAAGTAAGTGGCTTGGTTTTCAACGAGTTTTGTTTGTGGAGGCAGTGGTTAAATATGAAAAACTAGTTTCAAAGTTTTATATTTCGACTGTAGCCAAACTACATTTTAGTTTAGTATTTCTTATTTTGTGTGAACTTGTCTTTGTTGAAAACACTTCTGTGAGGTTTAAATTGACCATTACATAGCATGGGTTGATTTTTGAGTTTATTATTAGCATTTCTTTTCTTTTTCTTTTTCTTTTGTTTTTTGAATTTTCTTCAGCGGTTCTTGATTTTTTTTTTTTTTAAGAAATGTAAGGCCCAAAAACCGGAAATGGGCATGAAAAAAAAAAAAAAAAAAAAACCTCCAGCAAGTGAGGTAAGAGGGATTTGAACTCATCCTCTACACCTAAGACCAGAATTTTAATAAGGTTTAATATTAAAAAAAAAAAAAAAAAAGTAAAGTTTAGCGGAAACATTGGTCTATGAAATATTTTTAAAACTTTTATCTGAAAAGGAAAAAAAAATAATTAACATTTTTTTATATTTTTTATGAAAGTGGTGTCAAAAATTTTTTAAAATAGAAATAGTTTATTAACAATTGTCTTAAGGGCACAAGACCTAATTATCGTTTATCAGGACCTAAAAAAGAAATGTAAAAATAGTAAACTGATTGATAAATAAAGAAATGTAGAAAGTAGTAAAGATTAGTTAAATGTGCACAACTAACTTTGGTGGGATTAATGCGGTGAATTGGTGCGATAAGCACTATGCATGCTCTGTGGGCATGTGAAAAAACAAGAGTAGCGTGGGGAGCATAATCATTTGGAGCTGATTGCAGTAGGCCAAAGATTCCACTATTTTTATATGATGCAAAAGGTGAATGAAGTGGTTTTTTTTTTTTTTTTTTTTAGAATAAACGGCAGAAATTTATTTAAAGAAAGAAAAAGTTGTACAAAAATAAGGCAGGGAAAGCTGAAGAAGCCTAAACTAGCTACAGAGCTTTCCCTGCACCTAACAAAGGCAGCAGCTAAATGCAAGAAAACAACAAGGAAAGCCAAAGAAACAATACTATCTTACAATCTCAAGACAAGTTTTTATAATTACCCTCTAAATACTCAATAGCATGAGCTGCAGCAGACCTGGCTAGAAAAGAGGGGTCGGGACATGGAGTACCGTAGAGAGCCTCATTTCGCTTATTCCAGATCATCTAACTGGTTGTGAAAAATATTGCTATCTCTGGGTCATTTTTTCTTTGCATAACTTGATCAGCCACATTCACAAAAGAAAGATTTGTGGAATGAGACATGGTCCCCCATAAGCATGTGGACTTCCAAACCATATCAGAATATGTACAACTTAGCAGGATATGAAGTGGTTGAACTTGCTAGTTACTAGAACTATTTTTTATGATAGCATGGAAAGTGTGGTATAATCGAAACCACTGGATTTTCGAGAGCAAACATCGAGACCTTTTGTTAGCTTCACATGTTATCAATGTTGATGTAGTTGGAATTAATTCTAGATAATTATAAGCTTTTTCTAAGCCTACGATTTAAAATGAAAGAGGAACCATACAAAATCATGCATGGATGAATCTGTACATATTTTAAAATTAAGAAAAGCAATATATCAATTTACAGAAATAAAAAATGACGCGAGGAAAACTTTTTTTTTTTTAATCCAACTAAGTGTAATACTTGAGTGGACAGTAAAACATTTTACTTGTTTATTTTTTGACAAATTCAAAACATTAATCGACTAACATTTGGATACATATCCTTATCAAATTCTTCAATTTAAGAACCCAATCTATTGCTTCTGAACCAAAACTCCCTTCAAATTTGTTTTTAAGTGCAAATAAAATTTAACACTATTTAATGTTAACCACTGCCATGTTGCTGCCACTACTAGTCTACTACCATAACACAACTACGCCTCAATGCCATCAATATGTTTGTCATTGATATTGCTATTGTCTTTACTCTTTAGCTACTATTCTATCATTATCAATATTATGACTTGAAACAATTGTTGCTATCTTGTTATTGCAGATTATTATTATCAATTTATTATTTCTTTTAAAGACCTTTTAACCTAGTGACGCCTCCTACTCTTCCTTAAAGGGTCACAAAAAGATATAAATATATATATATATATATATATGTGTGCGCGCGCGCATTAACCAGTGCTTCGCAGTCTCCTTAACTCTCTGCACCAATTGGTCCAACTCTTTAATTGAGTCTTTTTGTTTCTTTTTCTCCTTCAAATGAGAATTGATAAAATAAAAAATAAAAACATCATTAAGCCTATAAAAATAAATCGAGAAATTTAATAATAAATAAACATGCCAAAAATTGAGAAGAATTAATAAACAAAAATAAGACCATTTGCAATTATAGACGAAAATCACAGGCCAGCACAGAGGGTTAAAAAATCATAGTTTCAAAAGGCATCTCTTTTTTGTATGGGAAATGAACAAATTAACAAAGGGTACCTCCTCTCTTCCACAATTGCTCTTCGCTTTGTGAGAAGTATCTACGCAACAGAAAATATATTACTAATTCAATGATGATCAACAACCATTTACACAAGTAGTTAATACGAAAGTAATGCAAAAAAAAAAATAATAATAATAAAATTCCTTGCTTAAAGCCTTTTCCTAAATGGTGTTGCAGTTAATTCAACTCATCAAATTTCTTATAGTTGAATAAGGAATTTGGATACAAATATATTAAACAACACATAACTCCCATATTAAAGAGCAAAAAACTGGTCCCGTTATAGATATACACATATACAATACCTCATGAAATGCATGGTTTTTAAACCCGGACCCAACCGGCTGGTCCGACTGTTAACTGTGAACTAGTCATGAAACCAGTTTTTTATATGCAAGAACCGAGCTTTTAATAGATATGAGAGAACCGTGTGAATCGGGGTTTAACTCAGAAATTCGACCGAACCGTAGGCCGGTTCAACCTAGTCCCATTATAGATATACACATATACAATACCTCATGAAATGCATGGTTTTTAAACCCGGACTGGATAAACTGGTTTGACTAGGTTAACCGTGAATTGCTCATGAAACAAGTTTTTTATATGCAAGAACCGGGCTTTTAATAGATATGAGAGAACCGTGTGAACTGGGGATCCTACGATTTTACGATCCTACCTGCCCAAAATGATCCGAATCTTTCAAGGATCTTTGCGATTGTTTAGAATCGGTAGGATCGTACGATCCTAATGATCCCAAATGATCCTAGTTTCTTGTAATTTTCTTTAACTTGAGAAATGAAAAATAACATCCCAATAGACCAAGTTTTGCTATTCTAATGTAGAGATATAAAGTGTCAATTGGACCCAAATGAAAAATAACATCCCAATAGTGTCACGTTTTGAGGTTTTTAGCTTCTTTAAATGATGCTTATAAATGGTTGTAGTGATGTATGGTGATTACATCAAATGGATGCAAATTTTTGGTTTTTTATGAATGAATATATAATTTATGTGATTATTTAAGATACTAATGTGTTTTTTTTTTCTCAAATAATGTAGGATCTTACGATCCACAATCCGATCTTACGATCCACGATCTTACGTACGTCTCACGATCCTATGTAAAATCCCGATTTTGACAACCTTGCCGAAGAGTGAAACACAGTTTTAAAGCCGATTGAAGAAAAAAGATTAGTGCTTTGTGCAACACTGAGAAAAAAGAAAATGTGAATTTTCTTTTACTTAAGACACACAAGAAAGATAAATTGAGATTTTCTCTAGTACAATTATTTGAGTACTACAACCACATAGAGTTGAAGTATTCAGAGTAAAAGATCTTACTACTAGGTTTTGTGGTGAGGTTGTATTTGTTCCAAGAGATATTGTTGTATTTTCCCAATTTATTGTAAACTCAAGTTTTGATTATAACTTGAGTGTCGTAATCTCTATTTTATTATAGTGGATTGATTGGATTTGCTCCGTGATTTTTTTTCTCAACACTGGAGGGTTCTTTTTGTAATTTTTGGTGTTCTTGTTGATTAATTTTTTCATCGTTTTAGTATATTTCTATTTTTGCTATTGCTTGGATTATATTTAATTTAATTTACACGTAAAGAGGGACTTATCTTAACACAAGTGAGAGAGAGTTAAGTTTGCACGAAAACGTACAGGAGAGTCAGTTAATTAACAATAGTGTACTTGCATCCTTTCGCAGCCAATGGAATTAAAGCACTTGGGTCGATTCTATATTGTTCAATTATAAAAATAAAAACCATTAAATAAATGAAAAGTGATATTGGGAAAAATTAAAACATGGAAAATAGGAGCACACGCATGAACTTGAAATGCATTCAACCCTAATCATTTTTCAGTCTGTGACTGTGTAGTGTGAACGCAACACCGATGGATGAACAGATACTCAAGTATATGTTCATCAACTATCAGTATCAGTACAACATACAGTAAATCAATGAACACTCAGTAACTTATCACTTAGCTTGGTGCAATGCTAATATATCAATGAACATTAACAGTGGCGGCTCCACTTGCATGTGAGGGTCACTTGCCAAAAATATATTTTATATTTAGTAAAAATATATATATAAATAATTTGTTTAAATTAATCTGTTCAGTGACCGTCTTGACTTGAAAAAAAAAATGTATATATATAATTACAAAAAAAATATTATATATCATATTAACTTATTTTGACCACCTTAATAAAAATATTAAACAACATAATCTAAGAATCATAAGAATTTGAATTCAACAAAAATAATAGTAATGCTATATCCATAATATTTTCACAATAAATTTTATGTGGTAAGCTGTTACTAATTCTAATTGGGTCATGTTAACAATTCATTTTAGGAAAATTTTGACACAACTTTTATGAGAAACTAGCCGCAGACCCACGCAATGCATGAGAATATAAATATTATGTAATAAAGTGTAATATATAAAAAGTGACCATTATTTCAAGTATTGTCTATTTAAAAAAAAAAAGATTTCTACAAGTATTTTTTTTTTAATCTTTTTATCTCTACAAATATATCATTTTATTATTATTATTTTTTATGTTTGATTAATATTTTTTTAAGGTGAACCATATTCTTCTAACTTCTATTATAGTGTATTATATTTGCTTAATATACAACTAAACTTTATAAGTTTCAAATTTAATATTCAAAATTCTCATCTCTTAAGGAATAAAGAAATTATCATAATAATCAAAACTCATTACAAAATTACAATGTTATCTTAGCCAAAATTAAAATGAAACTAAAGGAATAAATAATAGGCTTTATAATAATGTATTACTCAAACAATTGGTATGCATATTCAAATTATTGTTTCTAAAAAACTAAGTATTAACCCAAACTAAAATTCAACCAAAGATATAAAAGGGAAAGAAAAGACTTTCTGACGGGATATTAACAAAAAAATAGAATACCAAAACACACACACACACACACACACACACACACACACACATATACATATATCAAACTTAATTAGAGTTATAAGAAAGAACAAAAATTCACCGAAAGAAAGTAGAGAGATAGAGAGAGGGAGTACTCATAGTTTTGTGTGGAAAAAATATGGATTGAATGGGAAAATGATATTTAATTTATACAAAATAAAATGGGTAGAAGAAAAGTCAAAATATAAAAAGGAGAAAGGAAGTATAACGGTAAAGTAGTGGGGAGATAAAGAGGCAAAAAAGAAGGGGAAAGGTTGGAAGAAGTGTATCAGTAGGTGCGTGAACTAATAGGGAGAAGAAGAGTTTTTTTTTTTTTTTTGAAAATAGGGAGAAGAAAAGTTTAAATAGAGAAAAAATATATATATAAAAAAAAGGAAGGAAGTATAATGGTAAAGTAGTGGGGAGATAAAGAGGTAAAAAAGAAAAGGAAATGTTGGAAGAAGTGTAACAATAGGTGTGTGAACTAATAGGGAGAAGAATAGTTTTTTTTTTTTTTTTTTTTGAAAATAGGGGGAAGAAAAGTTTAAATAGAGAAAAGAAAATATAAAAAAGAAATGAATGACATGACTGCTGATGTGGCTCAATAGGAGTGTAGCAATAATAAATGCTACGCTTCAGCTTTTAGTAATAATATAGATGAAAAAAGCTGTCAAAACATTAATTGTTTTTTTTTCTTTTTCCATAAAAACTTTCTTTAAATGAATTGTTAACCAATGCCCTAAGAATAGGGGTGTGCAAAAGCTTACCATCACCGAGGAAACCGACTGGCACCGATCATTCCGAACCGCAGCTGCAACCGACCGATAGTACAGATGCCGGCAAGCGGAGGGTGAAGCGATTTCCAATGCTGGTGCGGTGCAAATGTCGAAGTAGAATGTTCGAAACCGAGGATGAGCCGAACCGAACCGATACTATACAGAGATATAAATTTCAATTGAAGTACGGCGTCGTTTCACTGGGATTTCTTAAATTTTTTTTTTAAAACAACGTCGTCATTTCACTTGTTATTATTAAAAAAAAAAAAAAAAAGAGCAAAACAGCGTCGTTTTATGCTAGGTTTTCTGAGTTTTGCCTGCTATAAATTCATTCTATTCTCTGACCGCTGGCCTTCACTCTCTCTCTCACTCTCACCTCTCAGCTTGGCTGGCCTTTGCCCTCTCAAGTCTCATCATTAGACGCCTCACCAATCAAGCAGTTGCCGCCAGCCACTCAGCCCATCTGTAGCAAGCCATCTGTAATCCCCTCTACTCTCTCACCTTTCGCCCTTAAGGCTTAAGTTCTTAAGAACCTCTTTCTCTATATGTCTGATTCCAAACTAAGCTGATAGTATTACACTATTACTTCCAGTTCAAGTCCCACTCCCTATTCATGTCTAGTTGTCTGCCAATTAAAATTTAAATAACATTTATGGCATTTTTTTTTCGTGTTACACTGTTGGACTTTTTCTTTAAATAACTAAAGTTTTAATAGCATCCATAGTTCTAGATAGTATAAAGTTTATAGTGTTATTTTTTTTTTGTGTTACACTGTTGGACTTTTTCTTTAAATAACTAAAGTTTTAATAGCATCCATAGTTCTGCCTAGTATAAAGTTTTTAGTGTTACATTGCTTGAAAGTCCAATTTTTTTATATAAAAAAAAAAAACAGTTTTTTTAATGTTTCAAACCGACCAAACTGATTATACCGATCGCAAAAAACCGCACCGCTAAAGGCCAAAAAACCGACACTAGGCGGTATGCATCAGTTCCAATTATGAGAAAACCGATCCCTATCGGTTCAGTAATAAATTTAGGAAAAAACCGAACCGACCGAACCGCGCACACCCCTACCTAAGGACATTCGTTAGCATTTCATATTAACATTTTCAATTTCCACTTTATCTCTTATTAGTCTTTTTTTTTTTCTTTTTTTCTTTATTAGTCTTTTAGTAATAATATAGATGAAAAAAGCTGTCAAAACATTAATTGTTTTTTTTTTCTCATAAAAACTTTTTTTAAATGGATTGTTAACTAATGCCCTAAGGGCATTCGTTAGCATTTCATATTAACATTTTCAATTTCCACTTTACCTCTTATTAGTTTTTTTTTTTTTTTTCTTTCCCTCTTTACTAGTACAAAAAATTATAATATTTTATGTATTTGCATTTTTTTTTTTTTTTTTGAACTTGATATGTTAAGTGTATAACTTAAGTTTCTTAGGACCACCCTAAAAAAATTCCTTGTCTGCCATGACAACAAGAAATGAACGAAAAAAGAATTTTGTTTTGAACTTGATATGTTAAGTGTATAACTTAGGACCATCCTAAAAAATTTCCTTACCGGCCATGACAAGAAGAAATGAACGAAATGTGATTTTTTTTTTTTGAACTTGATATGTTAAGTGTATAACTTAAGGCTGTTTGGTATGATATTTTAAGTAATAGTTTTTAGTTTTCAAACACTTTTTCACCCAAACGTATTTTCAAAAAATACAAACAACCTAAAAGAATTCCTTATTAGCCATGACAAGAAGAAATGAACAAAAGTGATTTCGTAAGGGAAAGAACTCGTTATTTACATGTACGATACCTTCATCTGCAGCGAGTTGACATTCATCGATTTCCATTGTGCATGGATTTGTATGAACTCGAACTGGGTTTTGATCGTTTTCCATAACTTTCAACTTTATGATGCCTAGCTTGCTGTCAGGGCTACAGTTGTGAGTTGTTACGTTGTTGTTGGAGCCAGAGTGATTTGAACAAGAAAGAACGAACGAAGAGAACACTAAACAAGAAATGAAGATTGAAAAATAGGGTTTATATAGAGATTTTTGTACTAGATTGGCTGAAGATTGAAAAAATAGGGTTTGGTCTAACTTTTGACTTTCTTTCTAATACCACGTTCTAATACCACTTTCTTTGTTTTGCTCCTTTCTCTACATCTTTTCTAGTACCGCTTTCTTTTCTTTTTATTTTTTATTTTTCTTTCTCTTTACATCTTTCTAATACCACTTTTTTTTTTCTTTCTCTACCTCTGAAACAAAATATCTAGCGCAAGAAAAAAAGAACGAAAGAAATGTATTAAGATATAAATTTAAACTATTACATGAAAATTTGGAACTAACATTTATTTAATATTAACAAAATATAAACAGAAAAAATAAAATAAAACAACTATTTCTTAATACATTTCTAACTAACAAAATGAAACTTGAGGTTATTTTAAAAATTGAAATTATTGAGAAGTCTATTTTGACAATATATATTTGTACATGGAATGATGGTAAAATCAAATATTTTAATTGAGAAATTTTCTATAATTTGTAAATCAACTAATAATATTTATTGTCTCAAATGTGTTTAATATCATTTTGAGCAGTCAAGTACAATTTTTTTTAGTTCGAAGGTTAAAATCTAATATATCTATATATACACCATTTAAATAATTTTGGGAGTTATGGCCCCTTGTCTATACATATTTTGTCGGTGTGGACACAAACATTTGTAATCTATGAGACTATGACTGCATGGCATTATGGCAATTCATGCATATTTATCTCTCTTCTTCTCTTTAAAAAATATATTTTATTTCTCTCCTTTTTATTTCTTTCCTTCTTCTCTGTTCAGACCTGCCGGTTCTCTCCTCCTCTTTTTTTTTTGTTTCTTCTTCTTTCTTTCTCCTCTCTTTGAACTCGATCTCCCTGTGACTTCCAGTCTGTTTTAGTAGATTTCAATGGTGGGTCACAGTGGCGGTAATTTGTGAAGATTCCAAAAGCTTTGGATTCCTGTGTGAAGGCAAAATTGTCTTCTGTTGACACAAAAAGACATACTTTAGTTAGCTATGTATTGAACATCTGCAAAGTTGAAAATGACTTTTTAGCTAAACTTAAATTTTTTGAAGTTTAACTTCTTTGTTGTATAACACACGTTTTTCACAACCGTATTGGACTTCAATACATAGCTAAAGTAGATTGTCTTTTTGTGTCAAATTTAGCATTCACATTAAAGATGATATAAACGCTAAAAAAACTATATTTGCAACTAAAAAACTAATAAGTACGTCACAACAAAGGTACTACAGCTAAAAGAAATAACAACTTTAGTTACAGTAAGCTGTTATCTTTGACAGCTTATTGTAACAATATCTTATAAAAAAAAGATATTATAGTCATTTATTTATTTTTTTTATTAGCATTGATTAATATTTCTTAGATTAATTTTACCTTCAATTTTGTCTTTTAATTTTGCCCTCCAACTTGAAATCCTAGTTCCATCACTGCGTACACATGACAGCTGTTAAAATTATCATAAAAATCTTATTAGAAGTATGAAATCCACTAATAAGTAAAAATATGGTATTTAGCATATCCAATTCTCCTCTTGCCTTTATTTGAGTATCATTCATTGTAGATTGTCTTGGACACTAAAGCTGTTGGTTATGTCCCACAGTCGTAGTGCATTAGAGGCTAATTTGTCAGGCTCCAAGTAATTATGCAAAGCCACATCTGTTTGTTGTATACTTTACTATGCTTACTTAGCGGGCGTTTGGGAGAGACGTTTTGCGTTTGGGATCTGGTACTGTTCATGGACCGCTAATTTAGTGAAAAACAGAAACAGGTTTCAGCAACAGTGTTTTACCATTTTAAAAATATTTTGCTACAGTGTTTTCAGCACTAAGTTTTCAGTTTTCAGCAAAATAAACGGTATCCAAACAGACCCTTAATGTTATAAATGAATAAATTAAGATTATTGGCATTTAATGAATTTGTTAAGAGTAGAGAGGATCATTGAATCATATAATTTGACTAATTAATCAACTTAGATATCTTGCCTAATACACCAATTGGTTCTTAATATAGGAAGGGATTGAACCCTAAATATTTTATTTAAAAATAAGAGATTTTACTGATAAAACTATTTAGAACCAACGTCATGTAGATTATATTAATTTAAAGATAACATGATTGGTCTCATGCAAGTTACCAGTGGATGGAGAAAGCATTCGTTATGATTTTAAAGTGGATATATAATTATATATAGAATATTATTGGAAAAGTCTAAGACCATATAATTTTTTACAACTTTTTGCCACAACTATAATGTGGCAGAGTGTGATTGATAAAGAAAAAATGGTGGGTCCATGTATAAGTGATAGTTAACTACTCACAATCTGCCACGTTTGAATTGTGGCAAAAAAGTTGTAGAATAATTTATGGTCCTAGAACTACTCAATATTATTTAACAATACTCAGACAACGTACAAGCAAGTTACAGATATAATGATACCTATGCAATATTTTTGTCAGGATATTTGTGTTAGCTATATTTCGTGTCAAAAAATTTATTTGTAATCGCATTGTTTCCATATATTTAAAATTTTGTCCATTTGTAATTGTATTTTGTCAAAAGAGGATCAAGTAAGATAAAAGTGTACAAAGCGCTATAGCAAGATATTTGTTTGAGTGAAAATCCCTATTAGGTGAGTTCAACAGATTTTAAAAAGTGTTACACTTAACACAGAAACATTCGCCTAAAATTGGCTCGTGCGAATTTTCACTAGAGACAAAATTTTGGATTTTTTTTCTTTGTTGATCTTATATATATATATCCAATCAAGCCTCAATTATGACACATATATCTACAAAAATTAATCCTAATTAAAATTCAAACAGAAGTTTGAGACTACCAAACTCCTTTCGGGGAGAAATTATTGTAGCCTCTATATCTACACTTAGGAATTAAGATGCAGAGGCATTTCATCTGGGATGCCATACCCGTGTCGGATTCATGTCGTAACAATGTCCAATCAACTGTATCATGTTACAATTTTTCAAAAAAAAATTGTGTCACCATATTGTGCATGTACCCAAATCCATACTCGTGTTCATGTCTGTGCATCCTAGCCTACACCCTCTCCGAATTGACTTATCCTTTGAAGATAACCCAACCAAAAACTCTTGATTCTCTTGAGCATATTGGATTGGTGTTAAAAACCACATAAGCACTCCCAAACCTTCAAGGGCCTTGAAAGTTGAAAGTATCTAAGAGATTAGAGTAGTTGGTGTCTTGAATTGCGAAACCAAATGCTATTAAAGAGAAGCAACTAGTGCAGCCTATTGCTAACGGGGAGCTTGGAGACAAGATCATCTACATAAAACTAGAGGGTTTTGTAAGTTGTTTAATTTGTTTTGCTACTATGTCCGTAATAGTTTAGTTTGCTGGGTTAGGTCTCGGAGAGATTTTGCCGTTACGGATTTTTTTTCCCGTAAACACATAATTGTTTGGGTGCAATAGTTGTGGTTTGTTGTGATATATTATTTTATTCTTGTTAATTAAACTGTTATTGGTTAATCACTTTGACTTAATTTGTTGCTTCCTACTACCCCATCTCTATTATTGGCTCATCACACACTCGCACATCAAAAAGATTGGTGCTAAGAAGATTACCTTTTGTCCTTTTTTTTTCGGTAGAAACGGAGGTCTTATTTACTTAAAACCAGTGTTCATACATCAACCTTTATTATGAACGGTCAGCATTGATGACCTAATCATATGGGTCCACGCTAACGACCTTTTTTTTTATTTTTTTATTTTTTAAGTAAACAATAATATTTATTAAGACATACACAAAAATAATAATATTAGTATTTTAAACCGGGTTTATAATACATTATTTAACCAAAGTAACTTTTGTAGTTGTACTCTGGTTAAATAATGCATTATAAATTTAGGTTAAAACACTAATATTACTATTTTCGTGTATGTTCTAATAATTAAGTATTACTGTTTACTCAAAAAAAAAAAATTTATCCCACATTGATTGTGCGTGTCTAGTTTATAACTCCGGTTTACAACTACAAAGGTTAGACCCTTTTGTAGTTTGTAGTTGTACTCTAGTTAAATAATGTATTATAAATCCGGTTTAAAACACTAATATTACTATTTTCATGTGTGTTCTAATAAGTATTAGTGTTTACTAAAAAAAAAAAAAATTTATCCCACATTGGTTGTGTATGTCTAGTGTTTACATCGACCTATCCCAAAGCAAAGGACTGTGAAATTATTAAACCATGCTATTTTCTTGAGTCTCTGAGCCAAGTGGCCATCATGGTAAGGTCATAGAAGGACCATAAAACTGTCACATTACATGCAGACAGGTACTGATTTTAGTAATTTGGTTCCAAAAATTACATTTGTTCCCCTCCCTTAGCAATACTTTTGTCCCTCATAAAGGTTATAAAAAAATTTATGAACCTATTAAAATTAGCAAGCACACAAAAATCAGCCAACAACAAATTCACCAATAACAAAGCTACAAATTCACCAATAATAAAGCTAAAGAAAATTTAGCACAATCATGAATCAACCAATTTTTACCAAAAAAGAAAACCCAGTCCCTAAAAAAATTTGAACCATGTTAGAAATACTGAATAATTGTATTGTATTTCTCAAGTAATAGAATATACATGAGTGCCTTTATATAGGAGGCAGAGTGTGCAGTACAAGTAAGTATGCTATACAAGTAAACAAGGTGGACCTAAAACACACATACCCTAATACACGTTAACAGCCCCTCTCAAACTCAAGGTGGATGTGAGACCAACTTGAGGTTGTCAACCAAAGTACGAAGACGTCCCTTAGGATGTGACTTGGTGAAGATATCTGCAAGTTGATCTTTAGAGGAGATTGAGATCAGCTTGAAAACACCATGGACAAGATGATAACGGATAAAATGATAATCGATTTCGATGTGTTTAGTCCGTTCATGGAAGACATCATTGTGAGCAATATGAATGGCATTCTGGTTGTCACAATAAAGAGGAGTAGCAGAGGACGTGGACACACCTAAGTCTTTAAGAAGCCATCGTAGCCAAAGGAGCTCAGATGTGGTATTAGCAAGGGCACGATATTCTGCTTCAGTACTGGAGCGGGCCACATGAGTTTGTTTCTTATTTCGCCAAGAAATCAGAGAAGAACCAAGAAGAAAGCAATAACCAGTGGTGGACCAGCGATCGGTGGGATCTCCTACCCAATCAGCATCAGAAAATGCACAGAGAACAAGAGGAGACTGAGCAAAGTAGAAAAGACCATGGAAGAGAGTGCCCTTTAGGTATTGAAGAATACGCAGAACAGCAGCATAGTGAGTTGATTGTGGAGCAGACAAATATTGGCTCACCTGGTGAACAGCATAGGAAATGTCTGGACGAGTGACAGTGAGATAAACTAGGCTGCCAACCAAACGTCTGTAAAGAGAAGGATTAGACAATGGTTTCCCCCCTAACGGAGTCAGATGCGCATTAAGCTCAACTGGAGTGTCAACAGTCTTGCTATCAGTGAGTCCAGCTCGAGATAAGAATTTAGAGGCATACTTGGCTTGAGTAATATAAAGTCCATCTGTAGAATGAGTGATTTCAAGACCCAAGAAGTAGCTAAGATGTCCAAGATCTTTCATCTCAAACTGCTGACTGAGAAAATCCTTGAGTTCTTGAATGCCACTAAGGTCATCACCAGTTATGATCATATCATCCACATACAGGAGAAGTAAAACAGTGCCTTTGTCAGTGCGACGAAAAAATAAGACAGAATCATAATGACTGGCCATGTAACCCAAGCGAGAGATGGTAGAGCTAAATTTGGCAAACCAAGCTCGTGGAGCTTGTTTAAGGCCATAAAGTACACGTCAAAGGTAACAAACCTTGTTTGATTCAACAGAGAGACCAGGAGGAGGTTGCATATAAACTTCTTCACTTAAATCCCCATTAAGGAATGCATTTTTGACATCCATCTGAAAAAGGTCCCATTTACTAGCAGTAGCAACAGGTAAGAGGGTACGAATAGATGAGATACGAGCAACCGGAGCAAAAGTCTCTTCATAATCAATCCCATACTCCTGTGTAAAACCTTTTGCAACAAGACGAGCTTTGGAGCACTCAATAGACCCATCAGAGCGAGTCTTAATCTTGTAGATTCACTTACAACCAACCACAGATTTCCCAGGGGGGAGAGTCACCAAATCCCAAGTATGGTTTTTAGATAATGCATCAAGTTCCTCTTTCATTGCAATCTGCCATAAAGGGTTAGTGGAAGCCTCACGATAGGTGTGAGGCTTGTGCAGTGTAGCAAGGGCAGTGTAACAATGATAATCAAGTAAATGTGTAGGAATGGATCTTACCCGAGTTGAGTGACAAGGTGGAATGTCTTGTGCAAGATCTTCAAGCAGAGCAGGAGCAGGGGACCCAAGCTCAGGGTTAGGTAGCTCGTCTTCAACCTGTGCATCTTCCACCTGTTCATTAAAGGGTGAACTAGGAAAGGGATCAAAGGTATCTAGTGGTTGGACAGAGAAGTCTATAGGAGAATCAGGAGCAACTACAGGAGGATTATGTGCCTCATCTGGAAAAATATCTAAAACAGAGGAGGAAGATAGGGAGGCACGGAAGTGAGAGAGTTCGACAAAAGAGCGATGTTCCCAAAAGACAACATTGCGGGAGATACGAAAACGATGAGAGACAGGATCATAACATCGATACCCCTTTTGAGTTTCGTCATAGCCAAGAAAACAACAAAGCCTTGACTGAGGCTCAAGTTTGTTATGCTTATGTGGCTGAAGAAGAACGAAACAAGCAGAACCGAAGGAGCGAAGGTGGTGATAGTCTGGAGGTGACCCAAAAAGGCGCTCATATGGAGTTTGATATTGGATAACAGGACTTGGAATGCGATTAATAGCATGAACAACATGAAGAGCAGCTTCGCCCTAAAAATGATCAGAAACTTTGGCAGAGAAAAGGAGAGCACGAACAGTGTCAAGAATATGACGAAGTTTTCATTCGGCTCTACCATTTTGCTGAGAGGTACCTGGACAAGTTAGTTGATGAACAGTGTCATAGGAATGCAAAATAGCTTGGAAAGTATATTGAGTGTACTCAAGAGCATTATCAGATCGAAAAATTTTGATACGTTTGGAAAATTGAGTTTCAATCATTTTTGCAAAAGTAGAATATACTTGCAATAATTCAGAACGATGTTTCATATTAAAAATCCAGCTATAGCGAGAGTAATTATCAACAAAGACAACAAAATATAGAGACCCACCAATACTAGAGACAGAGGAAGGCCCCCAAACATCAAATTGAATAAGGTCAAAGATATCAGTGGATATTGATTCACTAGTATTGAAAGGCAAAGCTGGTTGTTTTCTTAACTGACATGAAACATAATCAAAATTTTCTATAGACACTGAACCTAACAAACCTCTAAAAGCCAATTGTTGTACCCGAGAGGAAGATGCGTGACCAAGTCAAGCATGCCAAAGTGCAAGGGAAGGAGTAGAAGAAATTGCAGCAGCTGCAGCAACAGAATCAAGAGCAACAAGTGGAAGACGAAGGTTGTCCACGAGAAACATGCGCCCAACTCTGGGACCGGTCCTAAGCTCCTGTCCCGTCCTTGGATCCTGCACAATACACCCAGAATAATCAAAGATAATGTGATAACCTAACTCAGCTAATTGTCCCACAGAAAATAAATTGTAAGAAAGGTCAGGAACATTAAAGACACCAGGAACCGAGAGGTTGGAGGTTGAAATGGAACCTATATTATGACCAGACATTGTGGAACCATTTGCTGTGTGAATATTAAGAGGGTGTGGTACAGGTTTAAGTTCAGAAAATAAGGACGAGTGAGGAGTCATGTGATTGCAACAAGCAAAATTCATAAGCCAAGAGGAAGGAGACATACCAGATAAAGCTGAGAGAGAAGAGGAATAAGATGCATTACCAACCATACGAATGACATTGGCGATGATGTTTTTAAGGTCATTTGTGGACAAGGTGAAAGTGTGTCCTGAAGACTTAGATTGTGCAGAGACGGGAGCCATTGGTTAGACACTCTTAGTGTTAGCAACAGTAATAGTAGAAATTGAAACAACTGATTTGTTGCGATGATAGCAAGTCTCAATATTGTGGCCAAAACGTTCGCAAAAAATTGCAAAAACGTTTGCTGGATTGTCGGCGACGATTGTTGCAACAAGAAGACCTGTCCTTATTCTTCATTTAGAAGCAAAATATGTAAAAATGGACTACAAAAATGAAATCTACGCGAAAAACTAGATAAGGAGCACCTGGATTGCAAAAAGTCAACTCTAGTCAAAAGTCAACGGTTAAACCTGGTCAAAGTCAACCGTCAACAGAGAAAGGTCAACGGATGACGTCAGCAGGCTGACTGGCGATGACGTCAGCAGAAGAGAAGATGACGTCAGCAGATGATGTGGCGCTGACGTAAGAGGGTGACGTCAGTTAGGGCTGACATGGCAGTGATGACGTCAGCAGGTAAACCAGAGGTGCGTGGATCAACTTCGCCGAAGCTTTGGTCGATGCGTGAGGGCACGTGGACTATCCGATGAAGCCAATTCTTTGCCGAAGATGCAAATCGGAGAAAGACGATTCTAATAGTGTCGGCGGAAACAATATCAGAGCAACCCTAGTGGCGCGTGAAGAGCGTGGAAGTATTTGCCGAAACTTTGACCGGCTCGTGGCGGCTTGTGGATGGTCATATGTGGATGTTTCTGGCGGCGATGTGTAGATCGATTGAAAAGCTACACGGTGATATGTTTTATGTCCTAATCGGATGTCAGAAGTGATATATCCGATGATGGCAGTGGTTTTAGCGGCGGAGGAGGAGCCTCTGGCGGTGGAGATTCAACCCTGAGGACCTCTGACGGTGGCGGAGCAGTCAGGAGAGGGCATTGAAAGGGTTTACTGACCACAGAAGTTGAGGCAGCGGAAAATACCGACAAAACAAGACTGCAAGACACAAGAAAATTAGAACAGTGGCTCTGATACCATGTTAGAAATACTGAATAATTGTATTGTATTTCTCAAGTAATAGAATATACATGAGTGCGTTTATATAGGAGGCAAAGTGTGCAGTACAAGTAAATAAGGTGGGCCTAAAGCCCACATACCCTAATACACGTTAACAAATCAAAACTAATCTATGAACTAAAATCTTTGGTCAATCCATCAAATTCAAACTATAAACATTATTAAAACTAGCATCTGCAACAAAATGAAAGATAAGTTTTTGACGAATATTTTGATTTTATTCATTAAAAGGAACATCATTATGACATTTAATATGGAGTCAATCATAAATGATTTCCAAAATTAAAATTAAAAAAAAAACATTGAGTTTCCTTTTTCATAAATGACCACATGTTTATATATATATAAACAATGAAGGGTCATTCTACGATACTCCCTATTTTTTTAGAGGGTACGATACTCACACAAATCATGACCATAAATTTGGTAGAGTTTTAATCCTAACAGTTCATTTTATTTTAATGGGTTATAGGTTACTGGTAGAGTAGGTCAAATATATAAACCTAAAATAAAATTCAGATTGTTCCTTTCACGCCGCTCTCTATCCTTCTCTGAGTTTTTTGCCGATTGCTTCTTCAGTTCTTCTCAAAAAACCAGATAGCTACTTCTTGCATTCTTTCTATCATTCCCCTTTAGCACCTTTTCGACTTACTATCTAGTGAAGGTTTCTTGAGATGATCATAATCTCTTTGATATTGTTAAAGGTAAGGATCCAACGATGAAACCTAGTTTCATTGCCATTGTTTTGTATCCCTTTTTCTTTGTTGGTTTTTCAAGGCTACCCATTTGAAAAGGTAGATATATGCAATTATTTCAAAGGATTAATGTCGATTTTTCTATGGGTATTGGGTATGGGGTGGGTGGGGGGGGGGGGGTGGGAATCATTAAACTTCTCCATGATTTGTTATATGAGTTGATTAACAGTATCAATATTCATTTGTTATGTTTTATTTATTTATTTATTATTATTATTGTAAACTTTCGCATATAAGGGTATGTGGGTTTCTAGTGTTTGTGTCTGTTTGTTCTTTTGAAGTAGCATGTGTATGTGGGTTTGTGTTGTTTTATTGCTTTGCCAGATTAGACCACTTAGTGAATATCAAAAGTAAGCATTTGTTAGTTAAACTCACGAGCAAGACAGAGCTTTATGGGTTGGTTCTTATAAATTTGATTGTGATGGTATTTGAAATGAAATTTGGAGCAGAGGTAGTAATATGGAATGGTGGCATTTACTGTGGTTTAACTTGTCCATTCCCAAACATTCATTTGTTGGTTGGATAGTTATTCTTAGTAAGCTTTCAACCAAAGCTAGAATCTTGCAACGGGGTCTTCCAAGTTCCAGTGGATGGTTTGTGTTTTCTGCAGCTCTGGCATTGAGTTCAGGGACCATTTATTTTTTGGTTCTTCTTTTACCAAGAGGGTTTGGGAAATTACAATTAACTTGTTTCTAGTATCTTTTGCTAAGACTGATTGGCAGGATAGTATGAGTTAGGGGGAAATAATCTTAAAGGAAAAGGCTTAAGAACAACCCTTTGCAAACTAGCTTTGTGGGCTATTGTTTATCATGTATGGAAGCAAAAAATTCTATTACACTGAAGATCAACTTATTTGCATTATAAAGAAGGATGTTCAAGGGAGACTGGAGAGCAAACTATGCAGTTGTGACTCAATGTTTAATCATATCCTTTGCTATTAATGGGGACTCAAATTTGAAATGCTACTACATTATGAAACTAGTGACTGATCTATCCTATGATGGAGAATTATTGAAAGCTTGGTATTGCTGGATATCTTGTGGTGCTCTATTATTGTCAAAGCCTGGAGGATCTGTTGTTTCATTGCTCAATTGTGACATGTTGCTGCTGTGTTAAAAAGTTGTAATAGCTTGATGATGTTAATGTATAAATTTTGTTGTAGATTGTGTTTTAGGAGTGGCCAGTTTTAGCTTGATTTGTTGAGATCATAGCACACTGTTAAGGGGTGTAAGCAGTCATAGCCTGTTGTTTTGTTGTAGTGGGTCTGTTATAAACTTTTTTTTTACAGAGGCCAGTCTTAGTTTTGCTATGGCTTGGTTGTTTTGTCTTGTATTTTGGTTGATTTCTTAGTCAGTAAAAAAACCTCATTGATTCATCAATAAAAGTGAAAAAGGAGGTGGTGATGCAAGACAAGGACAGGAGAAATTAAATGATAAAGAGAAGAAAAAATATCACATAAAGGCCAAGGAATTAGAGGTCATATATACTGGTATGTTTCAAATGATGGTATGTGAAAATGAGGAAAATATAAGCTTCCTAATTGAATTGAATGATGGAATTCTTCAAAGAAGCAGTGATGGAGAAAGTGGACTTGGATTTTTGTTTGATGTTCCTATTGTAGGGTACTTTGTAATTTTTTTTTTTCAAAAAAAAAAGGAATTTGAAATTTGTGTTACATAAGGCCTATAAATTTTGTTTGATGTTTTGAATCTCAAAACATGGCAGGAGTAACTTGATGATGACACATATTTTGAGTGCTAGTATGTTCTTTTAAATTTTGTGTAAAAGACACATATTTTGGATACTTTATCGTCTCTTTTGATATATAACTTTTTAGCAGTTAAGAACTTCGAAACAATTTTTTAGTTTGAGATTTTAAATGTTGTGAAAAAACTCATGCATTAGAGTTCTCTCATTCTATTGATATAAAACATTTTAGTTGTCAATAGTTGGCAAGACATTTTTTTAGTTGGTCATGATGACAAATTTTTAGTCATCATCTTGTCAATTGGATTATCAATGGCCTTTTCATTACCTTATGTATTTATTAAAAAATGTTACTAAAATTAAAATGCAGAAAGTTTAAGAAAATAATAATTGGAAAAAATAGTTTATTGATCTTAAATCCAAATCCAAATCCAAATTTAGACATCCAGACAATGGAATTTCAAATCCTTCATTGTATAAAAAGACCCAAATAAGGAATTTAAAAATCAATGGATTTCAAATCAAGGTTTTTAAATCCATTAATTTTAAAATCAATGGGTTTCAAATCAAGCAAATAGAGTGGTTGTATAAAATTTTTATTGTCATTTTGGTCTTGCAAATAGAGGTTTCAGGGGGCATTTTGGTCATTTTCATATTTCAAGAATCCTTCAGTCATTTTTTAGGTTTTAGGGATATTTCGGTAATTTTTTAGGTTCCAAGCGTAATTCAATAATTTTTTAAGTTACGGGGTCATTTTGGTCATTTTTGAGGTTTCAGGGGTATTTCAGTAATTCTTTTAGGTTTTTTGGGGGCATTATGGTCATTTTTAGGTTAAAAGGGTATTTTAGTCTTTATTTTAGATTTCAGGGTTATTTAAGTCATTTTTTAGGTTTCAGGGTCATTTGGTCATTTTTTAGGTTCTATGGGTATTTTGATCATTTTTTAGGTTCTATGGATCTTTTAATCAATTTTTAGGTTTTAGGGTCATTTTTTTTTGTTATAAGGGTATTTCAGTCTTTTTCTAGGTTTCGGGGGTATTTCGATCATTTTTTAGGTTCCAAGGGTATTTCGATCATTTTTTAGGTTCTAAGGATATTCCGGTAATTGTTGAGGATTCGGGAGTATTTTTGTCATTTTCAAGTTTTATGAGGTATTTTGGTCATTTTATTGGTTTCAAGGGTATTTCAAAAAATTTTAAGTTTTTAATGTCATTTCAGTCATTTTTAAGGTTTTATGAGTATTTCAATCATTTTTTTAGGTTTAAGGTACACTACGGTCATTTTTTAGGTTCTAAGGGCATTATAGTCACTTTTTAAGTTACAAGGTCATTTCAATCATTTTTTAGGTTGCATGGTCATTTAGGTCATTTTTTAAAGGTTCTAAGGGTATTTCGATCATATTTTTAGGTTTAAAGGGTATTTCAGTCATTTTTTAGGTTATAGGGTCATTTCGGTCATTTTTTAGGTTTTAAGGATATCTCAATAATTTTTATGAGTTTCGAGGTTATATTGGTCATTTTCAAGTGTTAGGATGCATTTTGGTAATTTTAGTATATTTAAGGGTATTTTGGAAATTTTAGAGGTTTTAAGAGTATGTTTGTTATATATATTCGTCGATTATTAGGTAATTCGATGGGGTTGAGTTGGGTTGGCTACGCCCCTGTGTGATGTTGATACTGATTAGTGTGACGATCGAACAGTAAAATGTGAGTAAAAAAAATAAGAGAACAATCGAATTTGACAAAAGTACGGTCACATGTGATTTTGGTACTGCCCAATGTGATGATGGAATTGTCAAATGTGAGAAAAAAAATAAAGGTAAAACTAAATGTGGCAAAAGTACAGTCATATATGATGTTGATACTGCCTAATATGACATTTGAACCATCAAATGTAAGGGAAAAAAAAGAAGGAAATCATCGAACGTGACAAAAGTATGGTCACATGTGACATTAGTATTGTGCAATGCGACAATAGAATTGTCAAATGTGAGAAAAAAAATTAAAATACCATCAAATGTGAGAAAAATACAATTATATGTGATGTTGATACTGCCTAATGTGACAATGGAACCATCAAATGTGAGAAAAAATAAATAAAGGAATCACCGAATGTGACAAAAGTATAGTCATATGTGATGTTGGTACTGCACAATGTAAGGATAGAACTGTCAAATGTGAGAAAAAAATAAGGGAACTACCAAATGTGACAAAAGTACTATCAAATGTGATGTTGGTACTACTGAATGTGACAATAGAACCATCAAATGTGATGGAAAAAAAAAAAAAGGAAACCACCAAATGTAACAAAAGAACTATCACATGTGATGTTGGAACTGCACAAGTTGATAATGGAACCGTCAAATGTGAGAAGAAAGTAAGGGAACCACCGAATGTGACAAAAGAACTGTCACATGTGATGTTGGAACTGCACAATGTGAGAATGGAACCGTCAAATGTGAGAAGAAAGTAAAGGAACCACCGAATGTGACAAAAAAATTGTCACATGTGATGTTGGAACTGCACAATGTGAGGATGAAACCGTCAAATGTGACAAAAAGGTAAGGGAACCACCGAATGTAACAAAAGAACTGTCACATGTGGTGTTGAAACTGCACAATGTAAGAATAAAACCGTCAAATGTGAGAAAAAAGTAACCTGGTATAGCAGGTTACCTACTAATGGGTACCGTACCTCCCATTTTTTTGGGGGCTACCGTAGAATTACCCAACAATGAATACATGGTAGTGTATTAAGAAATAATGATTTCGTGTCTTTGTCTTTGTTACGGTTTGTTAATACTAAATGAATGCTTATCTTCTTGTGCATAAAGTTTTTTTTTTTAATTTATCAAGTATTTCATATTTTTATCCAAATTTTTTTAAAGAAAAATAAAAATAAAAACAAGTACTTCATGTGGCTTTGAAGCCGGCCATGTGAATTTAGTACTACACTGGATTAAGAGCGCTAGTATCTATCGAGTGTGCTAAAGTCAAGGAGTTATTTCTCATTTTCTATGAGAAACGCTAATGATTATTTCATTGAACTTGTATAAAATAAGTGGCCTACTTTTTAACTTATAAGTGTAGGGTTGCTATTGGTTTAAATTAATACTGATTGGAAGACAGGAAACAAAAAAGGGCGAGGTAAAGGGATCCAAATGAATAGCATTCCTCTTTGATGACTGTTATCAGGTATCAAACTTGTTGTCTCATTCATGGTTACATTTACAGTTAAAAAATTGGCTTCATTCAGAAGTAGATGTCAGTTTGCTTTGACTGTGCTTTGAGATCTTTCAATTTCTTCAATATGTTTTTGAAATAATCTTGCAAATATGTCTCTAGGGTAACTACATCTTTCACATCCACACCTAAATCTCTCTCTCTCTCTCCACATGAATTCACTTTGGTTTTTGGCTTCATTATTGTCTAGGGGTGGCAATTCGTGTTTGCATGTCGAGTTCGTGTCGTGTCAACTTATGAGTATCAGACTATATAGTTTAACACTAACCTGACATGTTTATTAAACGAGTCAAAATTCTTCAACCCTAACACAACACATTCATTAAACGGGTCAATTACGTCGATCTGTTTATCAAATTTTATCAAAAAATGAAAAAACAAATTATGAAAAAACAAGCAAATAAATATTTTTAAAATAAAATTTAGAACAACGAGTAACTGCATCACAAATAATCATTCAAAAGTAAAGCATATCTCAATATTACAAATAATCAATCACAATATGTCAAAGAAAATAAACCACAACAACTAATAAATTTATATACTTAGGGTTTGAAGGGTATATTGGTAAAATGTCATTTAACTAAACAGGTCAAACGAGTTAAACGGGTTTCATATGTTGAACACTAAACCCATAACCTACTAATTTTGTGTCGGGTTTGCAGGTTGTATCCAATTTTGTCACCCCTATTATTGTCTATATATGTTGAATTTTCTTGGCTTTGTTTTCATTCTCCACCGTTATTCTCTCCATTAGGGTTAAACCCAGCCCCAAACAAGTTTATAACATGCCTGCTAATTTGATTCACCACCTCCTCATCCAGCATCCATTGCTTACTTTCCTCATACAACTGTTTCCATTTCTTCGATTTCTTTGTCTCCTTCTTCTGAAGAAATTAAAATTTATAAGATATAAAAGAAAAAAGCAAACGAAAGAATCGGCTAAAATAGAACTCCTCATTCGTTGCTAGCTAGGAAAGCCTGGTAATCATGTCCAGTATTAAATATATAAGGGTAAATTATAGAAAACTACCCTGAGGTTTGAGAAAATACCAAACACATCCACAACTTGTTAAAAATGACCAATCTAATCCTTCAACATAAACGGTGTTAACATCCACCATTAATAACAAAGTCTTACTCTCTCACCTCTTTTCTTTTTCTCAGTCTCACCGTAATCTTTTTCTCTCTCTCTCTCTCTCAATTTTTGTTTTTCCAAATCTAACACTCTTTCTCTCTCAACTTTCTTTGCCTTTGGTTGTCTAAATCTTGCTAATGATGGATGATGGATGATGGATGATGGATCGCTTCCTTTCTCATCTCTCTATTTCGGTGTGGAGATCTTGCGATGGTGGAACTAGATTTGGGTTTGGCTGACATGGGTATCAACATTTTTTATGTTTGCTTGGTGGTTGATGTTTTCTTTCTCATCTCTCTATTTCGGTGTGGCGATCCTTGCGGTGGTGGAACTGGATTTGGGTTTGTCTGACATGGGTATCAACAGTTTTGATGTTTGGTTGGTGGTTGATGGCAATTTTGTGGTGGATTTAGGAGCTTAGATGGTGTGATTGGATTGGGTTTTCTTGGGTTTCTTTGTGGAGGATAAAAGGGCTTGTTTTTTAAGGAGCTTTTTCTTTTTCTTTTTCTTTTTGTTTTCTCAGCTTCCAAACACTGCATGGAGGAGATGAGGCTTTTTCTATGGATTTTAAGCTTTTTTCTTTGATTTTCTCTGCTACCAAACATAAAGTAGCAAAGTAATCACCTTTTCGTTAAATTTTTTTTTGAAGAAAAAAGAACCAAAAAAAGAATTGTTGTGTTGTTTATTTTAAGAAGAAAAAGGGAGAAAATTTCAAAGAATGATTTGGATAAAGAAAAAGAAAGTTGAAGGAGACTGAGATTAGGAAATATAAACGAAGAGAGAGAGTTAGATTTGAATTTTATTTTTTTTAAAGAAAATTTTGTTATTAACAGTGGATGTTAACACCGTTTGTGTTAAAGGATTAAATTGGCCATTTTTTATAAGTTGTGGATGTGTTTGGTATTTCCTCAAACCTCAGGGTAGTTTTGTGTAATTTACTCAATATATAAATATGATTTGAATTATAACAATAATAAAATATTAAAAAAAGAACGATAAGGATACTTATATATCACATTGTCTGCCGAGAAAAAAATGCTAGAAATTGAGTAAAAGTAACCAAATTCAATTATGCTAAGAATTGAGTAAAAATGCTAATAAATATTTTTTTAATCAAGTTTAAATTGTTGAGGAGATAAACACCTTAGGAGCTTCCTTAAGGAATTAATTATTAATATAACATATAGAGACACACATTAACCCAAAAGGTCTAAACCCAATGGGCATGTGTTCAATTATGTTATATTAAATACTCATTCTTCTATCTTTATTGAATGTGAGACTTCACTCACACGTGTACAAGCTCTATTAGAATCTTATTTTATCATATCACCGCACACCCTTAGTGCGATGGTCACTCCACAAGTATAAGTAATTGTGGGGTGTGGGGGGCAAGGGCCGGGATTCAAGTCTTCAGGAGGGAGCTTCACACACATATACACTTAGATTAAGCTAGAGTAGAAATTTTATCTTGTATCAAAAAAAGAATCTTATTTTATCATAACAAATATTTTTATATATAAATACAATCATAATAAATTTTTATTATTAACAATCAAAATTATCAAACTCCATCTTTAGATAAATAATAAATAAATCAAATCAAATTTTTTTAATTTGATTTAAGAGTTACAAAAATTCTAAACTATATTAGTTTAATTTTTTGAGAATTCATAATTTTTTTCATAAAACAATTCAATACTAAACATGATTAAATTAGGTTTGATCATCTCTAAACAAATTATAATTAAATCAGACAAGTTCTTTTCTAAAAAATATTTAATTTTACTTTTTATTTATTGATATATTTATTAATTAAATATATCATGTATAATTTTTTTTGTCATCTTCAGCAAGCACATGTAACCTAAATACTACAGATAAAGTAACATGAAATTGAATCATATTTTCAAAATGGTACCTCATCTCTTCTTTCGGGAATGATGCTATTCACTTGTTGGTGTGCAGTATCACTACGAAAAAACAGTTCTAAGAAAATAATAATAATCTTTATCGTATTATTAGAAATCAAAATAGGATAGTGTCAAGATTTCTATTGAGGGGGCGAAGTATGAACCATTTTTATTATCTTTTATATATATATGATCCAAATTAGCACCCATAAAATTATTATTCCTTAATACACTACAATGTAATTATTCTTTTAAATAAATCTTAAAAATCATAGATGATCAATCTCGTACTAATTGTCATAACAATTTCCATTTCAATGTAAGAAAATCGAAGTGTGTTAAAAAATCATCTTCAATTACAAAATTAAAGAGTACATTAAGATATTATCTTCCATTTTGTTGTGAAACCTAGTTTTGATCATATATTAATGGTTGAAAATACTCATTTAATAGTTGTAGTGAAAATTGGAGGATTAAGTATGATTACAACTATACAATCACTCTATAAACAAATTGGTACGCTGCTAATTTTCTTGTCCTTACTAGTCATTAACACAACTAAAAAATATTTGAAATTTTTTTGAAAGTTCAAATATCGAACTATATTATGCTTATAATGGTGAAAGTCTATTTTCAATAGTAGTTTTTCATGATTTATGAATCTTGTTGCTAAAACTTGTTTAAGCATAAAAAATATTTAATTGATAATAGTGCTCAATTGTAAAATCAATTTACTAATGTGAAATAAAAACATCCACTAAGTGAAACAAGGCAATTGAATAATACCCAAATTTCAAAAGTCTCAAACCTTTAATATTGGGTCCCAAATAAGTAAGCATCCAAAGTCTCAAACTTTTAATATTGGGTCCCAAATAAGCAAACAACCAAAGTGAGTGAGAGAGAGAAGACCATTTCATCAAAGATTTTTTTAAGAGCTTTTTAAAAAAAAAAAAAAAAAAAGTGAATTTTTTTTTTTTTTTTTGTAAGTGACCGCCAATCGCAAATATAGGTTAATTAGATGACCATTTTAATTAATTTTGAGTTTTCTTTTGGCTGCTACCTTGAGATTGAAGGAGCAGGAGTCGGTCAACAGCTTGGTTTGGGTCCATGTTACAATCTCTAAGAACATTGTAGATCTGCTCCTCCGTACAGTGCTTCACAGTCTCCTTAACTCTCTGCCCCAATTGGTCTAACTCCTTAATTGAGTCTTTTTGTTTCTTTTTCTCCTTCAAATGAGAATTGATAAAAAAAAAAATTATAAAAAAAAAATCATTAAGCCTATAAAATTAAATCGAGAAATTTAATAATAAATAAACATGCCAAAAATTGAGAAGAAATAATAAACAAAAATAAGACCATTTGCAATTATAGACGAAAATCACAGGCCAGCACAGAGGGTTAAAAAATCACAGTTTCAAAAGGCAACTCTTTTTTTCCTTTTTGTATGGGATATGAACAAATTAACAAAGGGTACCTCCTCTCTTCCACAATTGCTCTGCACTTTGTGAGAAGTATCTACACAACAGAAAATATATTACTAATTCAATGATGATGAACAACCATTTACACAAGTAGTTAACAGGAAAATAATGCAAAAAAAATTAAAATTCCTTGCTTAGAGCCTTTTCCTAAATAGTGTTGCGATTAATTCAAATTATAATTGATACAAATTAATATATTAAACAACACATAACCCTGTATTAAACAGCAAAAAACTGGTCCCATTATAGATATACACATATACAATACCCATGAAATGTTGTATCATCTAATAACCACAATCACCCCTGACCACCAAATTCAATCGAGGACCCAAGCAATGACATTAGACTACACTCACAGACCCAATTACAACACTGGACAATTTCAAAGCTATGTAATACAATGTTAATCATAACCACCATTATATGTGTTACATATTGCATATAATTTACACATACCGAATCTAATTATATTTTAAAAAATTAACCACATGATAACATTAGAAGATCACATAGCAATGCACAATTGTAAATATAATTTTTAAGACCCAAAAAAAAGAAGGGGTTGAAATTGGAACTTGGAAATTTGTAAGCTGGGCTTGGGTGAAACATATTTTAAATAGCTTTATAGTTTGTATTAGACACAAATTACTACCGGGCAATAGTTGAGCCAACCAGCATAGTTAGGTGTAAGGAAAACCAGAATTATATGATAGTATCATTTCCTCTCTGCCAAATCAACACTTTGCACTCTCAAACAGTGATCAGTTGAAACAATAATGCAAGAGAATAAGAGATTTGGTGTTTGGTCTTTTGGTCTTCAGTCAGTCATTTTCTCATTTTTAGTCTTTCAATTATACTAAGGACTTAATACTAACTGTTATCTGATTATTCCACTACCCACATATTGTAAGAAAAAAAATTGCCTTTATAAAAAATATTTATTCAAAAAGAGAGAGAGAGAGAGAGAGAGAGAGAGAGACTTAAGCATCGATCAGTTGGATGACAAAAAGTACATACACCGTAGTGAGAACAAGTAGTCCAAGTGAGAGGGAATTAGGTATGCACGAAAACGTATAGGAGTTAATTAACAATAATATACTTGCATCGATCCTTTCACAGCCAAGGGAATTAAAGCACTTGGGTCGATTCTATATTGTTCAATTATAAAAATAAAAATAAAATATTAAATAAATGAAAAGTGATATTGGGAAAAAAATAAAACATGGAAAATAGGAGCACATGAACTTGAAATGTATTCAACCCTAATCATTTTCCAGTCTCAGATTGTGAATGCATCGATGGATGAACATATGCTTAAATATATATTATTGTCATCATCCATTATCAGTACAACAAGAAATGAATGAAAAGTGATTTCGTATGGGAAAGAACTCGTTATTTATATGTACGATACCTTGATCATCTGCAGCGAGTTGAGATTGATCGATTTCCATTGTGCATGGATTTGTATGAACTGGAACTGGGTTTTGATCGTTTTCCATCAGTTTCAACTTTATGATGTGCCTAGCTTGCTGTTAGGGCAGTATTTGAGCAACAAAATATCTTGCACAAGAAACAAAGAACGAAGATAACAATAAACAATAAAATAAGGAATTAAGATAGGGTTCACTGTATAGAGAATAAGTGGTATTAGAAAGAGGTACCGCTATGCGTGAAGTGTGAGAAAAAAGAGTTAGGTCTAACTTTTGACTTTCTTTTTTTTGGTGGTACTTTTCCTTCATTGTTTTGTTTCTCTCTCTACATCTTTCTAATTCCACTTTCTAATACCACTTACTAATACCGCTTTCTAATACCACTCTTTTTGTTTTGTTTCTTTCTCTACATCTTTCTAATACCACTTTCTTTCTTTTTTGATTCTTTCTCTACCTCTGAAAACAAAGAAGAGGACAATAAACGAGAAAAGAAGGAAGATAGAGTTTAATAGCTATATAGAGATTTTTGTACCCGTTCTGCTTGGTCATGCAGATTGAGACATGAGTATTCGTGGAGAAAGAATCTTTGTTTTTGTTTCCCTCTTTCTCTCTCCTGTTGGAACCGAACTAAAATCACATCTAAAAAAAATATTTGCCATTCCAAAATAAGAAATGTATTAAGATATAAATTTAAACTATTACATGAAAATTTCGTACTAACATTTATTTAATATTAACAAAATATAAACAGGAAAAAAAAAAAAAAACTATTTCTTAATACATTTCTAACTAACAAAATGAAACTTGAGGTTATTTTAAAAATTGAAATTATTGAGAAGTCTATTTTGACAATATTTGTACAAGGAATGATGGAAAAATCAAATATTATAATTGAGAAATTTTCTATAATCTGTAAATCAATTAATAACATTTATTGTCTCAGATGTGTTTAATATAATTTTGAGTAGTCAAGTCTAATTTTTTTTTAGTTCGAAGGTTAAAATCTAATACATCTATATATACACCATTTAAATAATTTTGGGAGTTCTGGGCCCCTTGTCTATACATATTTTGTCCCTCCTCTCCATTTTTTTTGCTAAACTTGTACCTCCTCTCCATTGTTTGATGGGTGTGGACACAAACATTCTATACATATTTTGTCCCTCCTCTACTTTGTTTGATGGGTGTGGACACAAACATTTGTAATCTATGATTGCATGGCAATTCATGCAATCAATGGGGTGTTTTTCTTTTTCAAGATATAATTACAATATACTGTTAACGTTGTAGCTCGAACTCTTTTCCTTCTTAAACATGTCAATTCAATTATAAAGCCCTTAGCATGCAATCAAGGTAAATGTTTCATCATTAAGCCCAAAGAAAAAATGTGAATGTTTTATCTGCTAACTATAATCACGCAAACCTATTTTTTCGTAAGTAATTAATAATTTTTAAGGTAAATTACACATTTGGTCCCTATCATTTTTATACCATATTTCAATTTAGTCTATAACTTTTCAATTGTGTTAATTTGTCCCTGACCTTTCAGTGTTGTGTCAATTTAGTCTTTATTGTTATTTTTTGAATGGAAATTGTTGACGTGGCTAACAGCCAAAATAATAAATTAGTTTCCGTTGATATGGCAATAAAACAATTTTTTATTTTGACTGTTTGCCATGTCATCAATTCCATCAAAAAGATAATAATATGGATTAAATTGATACGACACTGAAAGGTTAGAGACCAAATTGACACAACTGAAAGGTTAAAGATCAAATTAAAATATAATGTAAAGAAAATGGATCAAATACGTACTTTACCCTACTTTTTATAATACATTAATACATGTCTCCACAACATCCATATCAATCGTGCCATTACTATTGGTTATCGAAAAAAAATTGTCATTACTAATGGAGCAACGAAGGTTGGCAGAGAATAAAATATGGGGACATAAGTGAGTTTAACGTAGATAGGTGCCATGCATGCATGGATCACTTGGCTGTAAAAAAGAGTGACAGAAAGAAAACGGAGAGTACCTTGTGACAATTCTCAAACCTGCTTATGCATAAACAAGCAGTACTTTGAACAAGAAAGTAAGGAGTATTTCATCTTTTTGCACTTTCATATTTGTTTGTTTGTACTTTTTTGCCCCATTTTTTGAGACAATTATGTATAATAAACATCAAAATTTGAATTTAGCTTAAATTAATTCATTTTTCAACTTAATATTAGAAATCTACAAATTGATCGTATCTTTACTAAATTGTTTATAGTTTGGTTTTTATAGGTTTTTTTTAAAAAAAAATCTTTTAGCGGGTATCATCATTGTAGTGCAATCATTGTTGATATTTTGTAACTTTGGATGATTATTCTGTGTGAGTTCGGATGATTGTTTCATCCTAACATGGATGACCAAGGTAAAACAAATTAGAGGATTGACCCTAGCTACATTAGATTTTGTATCTTAGCATTAAAGTTTGAATTTATTTTTTTTTTAAATTTTAATTCTAATTTGGCTCTCTTGCTTATGAGAATCCATTTCAATTAAATCTATCTTCACACCAATTGGTATAGGCTAGGCCTGTTCGTTGATCTACCGACACCGACTGAAATCGGTCTGACCGCACCGATCCGCCCCTTTCAGGGCTCTGCCAAAGATTTCTGGCACGGTGGTCGGCGGCATCTCTTCAATACCGACGTCGGACCGGTGCGACCATTGGCGCCGAGATGTGCACACCGCCAAGAACCGAACCAACTCGAGTATTTTTAATATATATATATATAATTTTTTTAAATATATATATATGGCGTGATCCGGGACTGGGAGCCAAAAAACGTTCGCGTGCCGCACGTTTTTATATATGGAGTTACCATAGATTTCAGTAGAGAAAATATCTGAAGGTGAGAGTTTGAGAGACGCAAGGAAGGAAGAAGAATAAAGAAGGAAGTCTCAGCAAAAAAAAAAAAAGAAGAAGGACAAACGGCGCTAGATGGAATGAGACACAAGAAATGTAGGGTTTTAATGTTTTAACTCTAAAATATCAAAACGACGTCGTTTGAACCTAATATAAATCTTAATTCAGTTCCAAAACAGTTTTGGTATCAGATTAAAAAAAAAAAAAAAAAAAAAAAAAAAACTGAAACAACGTCGTTTCAATTATAAACCCTAATATTACCCCCACCTCACTCCCTCTCTCTCCCCTCACTCCTCAAGCCTCAGCCTCTGTCACTCGTTGTCAACATAATCTACTGCTTGATGCCATTGTTAATTTGTTATTGGAGTTTCACCCTCTCCGCTTCCCTTTTCTGTCATGGCTATTTAATGGTCCTCCTTGCAATGCTTTCTATGAGGTTTGTTTATGTATTTTGTTTTTGATAGTTTTTTTTTTTTTCATCTTTTATGGCTTGGTTTAGTTTAGTATTTTTTTTTGTGATTTGAAATGAAATACTTTTTCTTAGTGAGATTGAGATTGTGAATTTGTTTGTATTTTGATTTTTTTTTCTTTGTGTGTGTGTGTGTGTTTTTTTTTTTTTTTTTTTTTTTGTGGGAATATTTAGGTTATTTAATGATTATGTTGTGGCTTGGGAGTGTTAACTACATTTTTTGGATCCTGAGAAAATTGAGGAATTCACCGAACTAACCGCATCGAACCGGTATCGTGCACCGTAACTTGTGTAGACCGGTTCTACACCTCCACTGGTGAGGTGCGGTCAAGCACGAGGGGAAACCGCACCCTATAGGTGCGGTGCAAAAAACACTCCCATAACCAACCGCACCGCACCGTGTACAGGCCTAGTATAGGCAACTTAAGCCCAAGAGATGGATTGGCACCCCAATTTAATGGTCAAGAACATGAGAGCCTTACACAAAAATACAATCTACTTTAGCTAGCTATGTATTGAACATCTGCAATAAGGTTGCTAAATTGACCTTTTAGCTCAAGCTTAAATTCTTTTAAGTTTTGACACAAAAAGACAATCTACTTAAGCTATGTATTGAACATCTCCAATAAGGTTACGAAAAGGATCAAGTAAGATAAAAGTGTACAAAGACAATCTACTTTAGCTGTGAATGTTATTAAAACTAGCATCCGCAACAAAATAGAAGATGAATTTTTGACGGACATTTTGATTTTATTCATTAAAAAGAACATCGTTATGACATTAACATGGAGACAATCATAAATGATTTCCAAAATTAAAAATTTTAAAAAAACATCGAGTATTTTTTCATAAATGACTACATGTTTTTATATATATCCGATGTGTTAATATGTTCAATTGTTTTAGCATGTGCTACATTAGTAACAATACTGCTTTTTTTTTTTTTTAATTCTTTTTTTTTTCTTTTTCTCTCTCCTCTTGCATGTCATGTCTCTGTCTCCTAAGGTTGTAAATGAACTAAGCCGTTTATGAACAACTTCGGCTCGACTTGATAAAAAGCTCATTCATGTTTGTTTGTTTATAAATAAACTAAGCTTAAGCATTAGTTTTAGGCTTCTTTAATAAACAAGCCAAGCCCAAGCAACAAAAAATAAATAATTGTTCATGAACAAGCTTGTGAGCTATAAGGCTTAATACAAAATAATTCAAGTATAGAATCATTTAAATTTATATGTGTTTGCTAAATAAATTCATTACATATATATCAATAATGACATGGTCAATATGGGAGCACTACCCATTATCTTAATTTTTTCCTTCCCTTTAAACTAATCAAGCACTGTTTAGATTTTAGTCTACATTTTTTAATATATATAAATATATATATATTTATATATATAATTTAAGTGGGCCACATATGACCTTTTCCCATCAATAATCTAATATAAAGTTATAAAACATGTCAGTATTTCCTATTCATAATAGTTACAAATAAGCATTTTTCTAGTTTTTCACCATCTAACGTGAATGTAAAAATTGTATTTTAAAAGATTGTAGAAATTGTAGACAATGAAGGATGAATGAATGGATTTAATTATGTAAATTTTAAATTTGAATAATTATTAATCATAAGTGTGACTAAAAGCATGATAAAATGAGTATACTATTTTTTTTTACTTGATTTTGGAAATTTAAGCGTTTTATAATGTAATTTTCTTAGATCTCAAGCTCAAAAACTTGACCTGAGCTCAAGTTTATGCTTGATGTTAAGCTCGAGTTTGGCTTAACTAACTAATCAAGCTAATCCAAGCCATGCCTAAACTTTTTGGCTTTTCCACAAGCTCAAGATCAAACATTATTTTAAGCTTGTCACAAATTCTAGCCAAGCTTGAGCTTTTAATTTTTACTAGCGAGCCAAGCTTGAACGTGTACTACTCGACAAAGCTTGGCTCATTTACAGCCCTATATCTCTTTCTTTCCTCTATTGTCTCTCTCCACTGCAGCTAGCTAGCTACTAAAAATGTATAGTGTATTGTCAAATATTATGCTAAAGTAGCAAAAGTAAGTTTTTGGTGCATTAAATTATCATTATTTTTAGCACAGTCAATGCTAGCGCTCTAACTAATTAACATAATTATATTAAAGATTTGGATTGATAAAAGATTTATAAATATTATACATACTAAAATAGATGGGTTCAAGTTACACCTGGTGTAACTCTAAAAAGTTACACATTTTTTTAAACTATTGGATTTAAGTAAATCTAACAGTCAAAAAAATACTCTCATTAATGCTATTATTCTGATTAGGATCTCATTAATTATCCCTCATTAAACATTAATTGTCCCTCATTTATATATTAATATTAGTAGTTTTTTTTTTTCAAAGGCAGGGGGCCATGCGCCAAGGTAGTTCTGCCTCTGGTGAAGATAGTTGGTAGTTCTAATAAACACTATAAAAAAATAAAAAATAAAAACACAAAAAATAAATAAATAAACGGTGAGAGAGACGGGCTCTGAGATTGCTTTGGATGAATAGTGAAAATTACTTGACCTTTTGTGGTCATCTGAAATACTTCAATGCCTTTCTCCAAAAAAAAAAAAAAAACTTCAATGTCACGTTAATGAAAAATAATAATCTATTCAGAAGTCTCGGTAAGTTTTCGTGGATTGTGACATTCAAAGATAACCCACTTACCCATTACCTTCTCTATCTCTTTCTCTTCGTTTTTATTTTTGTTTTCTTCTCACAAGCCTCTAATGTCAGTGTTCTGCAATTATTATTATTATTATTTTTCCTTCTTCTGCCGGCAATCTATCCATGGAGGGAACAACAGTAAATGAGAAGGAGATAGAGAGAGTAACGTAGAGAAAGAGCCAAATATAACACTTTTTTAAGGTTTAGAGATAAATATAAAATATAATAAATGAGGGATAATTAATGAAATCTTAATCAGAATATTAGTATTAATAAGGGTTTTTTTTTACTGTTAGATCTACTTAAATCCAATAGTTTAAAAAATGTATAATTCTAAAGAGTTACACCAGCTGTAACTTGAATCCATCTCATACTAAAATACATTTTTTATGTAATATAGAACTTATGAATAAGAGGAAAAATAGAAAATTTATGCTATTCCAAACCAATGAAAGCAATAAAAATTAATTTTTTTTCATATGACTACGGTTATATTGTATTTTGTGCTAAATAATCTGTTTTTATTAGTTTGAACTTTCAAGTATCAAGTCAACTGTTTCTCAAAAAAAAAGTATCAAGTCAACTATATTTCATTAGTTTCTTTTCTTTTCTTTTTTTTTAGAAGAATATTTCATTAGTTTCTAATTTTATTTTATTTTTTTTATACAAGTTTCTAATAATTATTAATTGTTAAAAAGAGGGTTTTTTTTGTTGTTCAACTAACAGCAAGTGGAGATTTCATTAGGTATTAAGTTAAGGTTGGCTATTCAGCAAATAAATAAATAAATAAAGTTAGGGTTGTCTAGCTGTGTCCTGCTAGGTCATGTGTTACTTTGACTTTAACTTTGTCCGACATCCATCACACTCACACAAACTTTGAAGGCCGGCCCATGCAAAATTTTCTCCTGGGTTACATTATGAAAATGGGGATGCACAAGTCTAGGAGTTATTTCTAATTGCCCTAAGAGGGGTGGGCTAGTGGTGTGAGATATTGCGTGCATGCATGTGGTCCCTCGTTTGAGTCGTAGGGGGTGGGTTCCTAGCATGCATTGCGCCTCATCCACTAGTTCTCTTGGGGTGCTAGGGTGAAGTCTGTGGCACCCCGGTCACAGTAGTTATGGCTTAATCTAACATTTCCTAGTGGGGGGTGCTCCTATTAGGTCACACCCTAGGAGGTAAGTCACATATGGTTGCCCCGCCCTCTCCTTTTATTCATAAAAAAATAATAATAATAATAAAAGGAGTTATTTCTAATTTTCTTTAAGAAACGCTAATGATTATTTCATTGAGTTTGTATGGAATAAGTGACCTACTTTTTAGCTTTTAAGTGTAGGGTTGCTATTGGTTTAAATTATTACTGATTGGAAGACAGGAAACAAAAAAGGGGGAGGTAAAGGGATCCAAATGAATAGCATTCCTCTTTGATGACTGTTATCAGGTATCAAACTTGTTGATACATTCATGGTTACATTTACAGTTACAAAATGGACTTCATTCAGAAGTAAATGTCAGTTTGCTTTGACTGTGCTTTGAGATCTTTCAATTTCTTCAA
>JARYZH020001050.1:0-43846 GCA_030021035.2 Notholithocarpus densiflorus | reverse complement strand
TTAGCCAAGTGATTACTTAGGTTAATGATGAGATCTAGGTTAAACAATGACAGATCATATCATGCATAGTAGCGGAAAATAAAGAACACAACGATATGATGACCCAAGGAAACCAATGAAATCAATAGTTTCAAGGTAAAAACTTGAGGAGAATTTGATCTAGCTATCCTCAAGGTAAAACAAATCCATTATAGAGAATTGAAGTTTTTACAATCAGATTTAACCCTAAAACTATTACTACCTCCAGTAGTAACTTCTTAACACAACCACGTGCAAGCTCCGAATCCACAGACTCCTTCCCTCTTGGATTTGCACCACACAAGCACCCACGCTTGTGACTTTGAGATCCCACTTAAAGGTTTCAGATCACGGCTTGTTGATCTTTGCAACAACTAAATTCCACCAGCACTTGATTGTAGATCTTGTTCTGGTAGATGCTTATAAAGTTAGAAGGTACAGAACCTCTCAAATCTCACAGGAATAACTCACAAGTCTTTCAAGAGTTTTCAAAACGTAGCTAAGGTTTACCTTTTATACATAGGAGTGTTGGACTAAAACCCTAAACATTTTCGTGGACTTAGGCTTGTTTAAAAAATTTGCGGAAATTCTTTTTCTACGATTTTTGATCGATCGAGCTTCGCCATTCGATTGGTCGAGCTTCACAGAAAATTAATCCTTTTTTCCTGCAGCTTGTACATTCTTGAGTCTTGACCTGAACCTCTTTAAGCAATGTCTAACACCTATCCTAGACATGTTTTTTTTCTCAGTTTGCCAACACATACAAGTTGAAACTCTAAACATTTAATCCTAAATCATTAGAACCTAACAGCTAAGCTTGGTGGAACTCGCTGTATTTAAGGGTTTTTATGGTCAAATTGGGCCAAGTCAGATTTTGGAAGAAAAGGCCCTCCACTTAACTTGTCAGTGTTAGATTTTAAAGGTAGGGACCTACTGTTGACTGCCAGGCTCATTGAATCAAGTAGCGATCAGCTCAAGTTCAGTTAGATGGCTCAGGTGGGTGGGTTGGCTAGACAACTAATTCTTGATTTGCATTTTGTAAACCAGGTCAGTGCTACTAGAATAACCTTTGGTAGTATTGATTGATTCAATTCCCAATTTGTAAACTTTCTAAATTGTTGTATCACGGGTGGCTTTTAATCCTTATTTATGTTAGTTTTGTGTTCTTTTTTCTTTTTTCTTTTTCTTTTTTTGTGTGTGTAATGGTCTAGAGGCCTATTTTTTTCAAATTGTGATTTTCCAACATTTTCTTCTCTGCTCTTCTTCTCTTTTTTCAATTTTTCTTTAATATTTTTCAGATAAGCTTCCAAACTATTCTGTTTTGGTATAAGTTGGTATTTTTCATATATGATTTTCCTTATTATGTTTTTCACCCCTCTCAATATTTTTTTGTCTTTGCATGTATGGGGAAACCTTCCCTGAATATTTTAACGCCAGTTTTAGATATTTATGGAGCCATTTGAGAGAGAGAGAGAGAGAGAGTTACAATCAATTTATGCTTTACTCAATGACATTGAGATGGCAGAGTGTTTTTTTAACCATCGAATTTAATAAAAATAAACGGTTAAAAAAAGGGTGCAACTCTAGTAAAGTTATACCAAATATAACATGAATCTTTCTCTCTCCATATTACATGGTTGGGTTCAAGTTACACCTAGTACAACTCTAAGCAATGTTACATCGCCTAATAACCTGTTATGAATTTCATTTTTTGAAAATCCCACCGTTGAATTACATGTTCTATATGTTCTTAACATTCATGACAGTTTTCATGTCAATTGGATGTTATTTACCATTTAATCCATAAACTCATCTTTTATGCATTATTTTAAAATACAAAACTTGAATTTAAACAATTGATTGATGATATGGCTATTAATCTTTGATCACCTTGAAATTTTGTAAGCATAGAGAATATACGAAAATAATGTAATCTAACGGTGGATTTGTCAAAATTCGCATCCAATTAAAAAATATTGGGTGGTGTAACATTACTTAAAGTTACACTAGGTATAACTTGAACCCAAATATATATATATATATATATATTCAAGTTAAAGAATGTTACACCTCTTAATATTTTTTTTATTGCAAACGAATTTGGACAAATCAACTGCAGATTACATTATTTTTGTATATTCTTCTTGCATGCAAAACTTCAAGACAATCAAATATCAATAACTAGATCATCAATCACATATATAAAGTGCAAGTTTTTGTAGTTTAAAATTATGCATAAAGATGAGTTTATATATCAAATAGTAAGTAATGTCCAATTAATGTGAAATTTGGCATGCTTGTTAAGATTATAGAGAACATGTAATCCACGGTTAGATTTTCAAATTAATTTATTCAATAAAAAGTCATTAGGTAGTGTAACATTCTTAAAAAAAGTTACAACTAGTGTAACTTAAATCCCTCCATATAAGGAAAAAGTTTGGTTATGTTAATTTAGAAGTCAACCACCAATAGGAAGATGACATGTATTCTATCACATGCAATGCACATGATTTATATGGTTGGAGGAATAATATCACATGCAATGCTATTGTGTTTGATAGGAATGGTCAAATACCTCCCTGATGGTTGCTAAGGTATGTATTATACATTTATAAGGCTTCCAAAATAAATTTCAAATATCAATTGCGGTACTTATCTTTTCTGGGCGGAAATACATTTTTGGTCCCTACATTTTGGGCCCATTCCTATTCTGATCTCTACTTTTCTATTTTATTTCTTTTACTCCCTAAAATGAAAAATCTGTTCCATTTTAGTCCCTACCATCATCTCATTAACAAAAATTGCTTACGTGGTAGACGGAGTGCACTGTTGGCAACTAAATGCTGACGTGGCCATTAAAATAATATTTTAAATTTTTTATTTGAAATTTAAAATATGGCCTATGGGCACAACGGTTTTCTCCTAAGAAAAGGGAGTACGCCTTGGCCGACTAGACTGGGGCGGAGAAAAGACAGAGTCGCCACCTAGATTAAGTCTAGGAACCATTTACATAGCACCCTTATGTGGAAGGACTGATCTTACTACTAGAGTATGGGTTCAGAGTTTAGGTATGATTTTGGGAAGGTGTTAGGCATGCAAAACCGCCCGATTCGTGGGTCAGCTTCCACTAATTGTGTCTTAGGTCTTAATCTCATTAAAGGCATATTCAACATTGCATTCTATACTCACACACACACACACACACACACACACACACACACACACACACACACATACACACACTAACATACATCTAAGAATCAACACGGCATTAATTATCCCAAAAACCTAACATACATCTATTATGGCTTCATATCATCATAAACCCTAGCATGTTCCTATATCATTTACATCCAAGACAACAAACAAATCATGGCAGAAACATAGACATGGCAAGATCAAAATAAACATGTGATAGATATCCCTACATATTATTCAACCAAGCATATTCATATCTATCACCAAAGCACAAGATAAATGCATGTTCATATGAATGCATGCCTTACTTCACTTACCTTAATGTATCTCAACACCTATGCATTAATGCATAGAAATTTGAATGCATGTTCATGGCAAAACAAAGAAATCACTGAAGAGAAACCCTAATCTAGCATGTTAAAGGCAAACAAGCAATCAAACAGAGAAATAGGGACTCAAAAAAACATAAAATATGATAAAAAAAAGAAGCATATTATGTAAAAGAAATAAAGAAACAGAAGCAGAAAAACTCAGATTAGGGTTTCTGGACACGAGTATGCGTGCACATACTTAGGCCTGCGTACGCAGCCCAGTTGTATGTGTGCGCATACTTTGAGCCTATGTATGCATGTAGAAAGCATGCGCATGTAGACACAGCCTAGAACCCTAACCGAGAAATAGAAACGCAGAAAACGGAGCAACAAGAAAAAAAAAAAAAAACTAACATGCTTTAAAATAGGAAAACTGTGTAAACTTGAACTAAACAAGAATATTATAACAAAAATGAACAAAAGAAACAAGGAAATGAAGATCAAAACAGATAAAAGAAAAGAAAAAGAGATTTAGAACATTACCACCAAACAAAAGCTTCTAGGCTTGATTTTGACCATTCCCCTCAGTCAAATCTATTCACAAAAAAATAAATAAATAAATAAGAGTGATTAGTAATCTTAAAACTCAAAGATCAAGGCCAGATTCACTATTTTGTGAAAAACTCTCTCTTTGATTCACTATTTCCAGTGAATCTTGTGTTTTCTCTTAAGATTTTCTGTGTGTTTTTGAAATGTACCATGTAAGGTTTTATATAGTTGAAAAATGGGGGTTTGGAACGGCTCCTAGACGATGTGGAATTCATTCCAACCTTAACTTTAGTGCAGAAAAAAACTTGTCTTTCATATCTTCTAGAACCCTAGCTGTATACGCAGATCCGTGTGTGCGTACGCGTATATCAAGCCTGCGTACGCATACGCGTGTATGCGTACGCAGCCCTAAGGTTTCCGTGGCCTTTATTTTTTAAAAATAGCTTTATTTTATTCATAAAAGAGTTATGTTTTCCATAAAAGTCTTCCTCAAGTCAATTTATAATCTGATCCGGCCCTAAACCAACCTTGGGCTTTAGAATTTTACCATCATTGGGGAACGATGGTCTAAGTCATAAGGGGTAAAAAATGCGGTGTCTATAGATGCCCCTCTTTTGATTCGTGAGCTTCGCTAACAGAATCAAAAGAATAAGAGACAAAACATTTTGTTTCAATGTACAGCTTGGGCCCAACCCATGCACACGGCATATAACACACATACATGGGGCGGGGTGCAACTCCGCAGAGTTACGTGAGATCATGGTTTTAAAAACCGGACCAGACCGGCCAGTTCGATCGGTTCAACTGGGAACCGGGCATTAATCTGGTCCTATTCTTATCAAAAACAGAAAATTGAAGAAAAATCGGTTTTAACCGGAAACCGCCGGTTAGACCGTGCAAACTATGAACTGTGATGGTTAAACTGGTTTTCAACCATGTCAATAAATTAAGCAAAATAAACAACAATCTTCCTCATTTTGCTAGCAAAGTTGGTGCTTATCTCTCATTGAAGGCAACAAGGTTGCATGCGAGTAAGCTAAGATGAGATTTGAGGAAATTTGAAATTTGTGGGTAAAATAAGATTTAAAGAGGTGGGAGAAGCAAAGTGAGAAATGTGGTGCTTAAAAGAGTTAGAAGGAAGAATTTTTTGTTTTAGCCTTTAAGGTGATGAACTAGTTCAACAAAGAGTGAGAGAGAGAGGTTCGGCAGGGGGAGAGAGAGAGAAAGAGAGACCGAATGAGACTTAAGAGAAAATTTGAAATTGTGTAACTAAGGAGATGAGAAGTTGCAAGTCTAATTGATAAGGAATAAGGATTAGGGAGGGTGGGTGGGTAGGTAGGTAGGTGGGAGTGGGATAAAAGCAAAATTAATGACACAAAAGACAAAGCATTAACGATGGGTGGGTTTAAGGGGAAAAAAAAAAAACCAAAATACTAATATAATAGTATGTGGTTTACATTTTAAAGCCAACAAAAGTAAAGAAAACAAATAAAATAATACTAATTTCATTTACATGGGAATTGAGAACTTTGGGTGATGCACCTAAACGCATGGCAGCCATGTGTGCTTGTATGTTTTTTGTGTGTGTGTGTGTGTGTGTGTGTGTTAATATTAATAGGCAATGATCTATAACTTATTTATTAAATATTAAAGAATATTTTTTATTTTAAGTCATTAACATCTAATTTAACACCCTTTTATTTTAGAATAGATCTCTACAAGAAAAATATATAAATCCTAAGTTGAAGGAAGTTCAATTAAATTATGTATTCTTAATTATGTTGTAAGAAAAGTTATATTATTGTCATTATTTTTATAATGTTAATTTAATTGTTTATACTTTTTTTTCCCTACCCATTTATACTTAATATAAAGTATGAAAACTCATTTAAAATTGTTGGTAAATAATATGATAAGTTATTTTAAATTTATTAATTAAATTATTTTATGACATCACTGGTCTGACCCCAGTCCGACCATAAAACTGGGTGATGATGCACATAAAATCAGTAGGCTGAATGTTCTAGGCTTCAATGGGCTAGTGATTGCTTGAAAGGCCTGAAAAGAATGAAACACAAGATCAAAGGTGACCGGGGTGAACCGGCTAAGAACCTTCTGATGCTTAAGTTAGTTTTCCTCTCTAGAACTCAAGAATTCTAACTTAAGGAGTAGTGGAAACTTACTTTCATTTGATGTGGATAGGTCCTTATATAGTGAGCTTTGGAATGGTTACTTGTTTGGTAACTTCCTCAACGTGTATGGAAGTTAGAAGGTTCAGACTTAACTTCCATAACTCGTATAGAAGTTAAAAGATTTACTCTTATCCTCTACAACCGCCAATAGAAGTTATGAACTTAGTGGGAAGTTAAAGCGATGAACAAAGATTTTGCTCATACTTCAAAATAGTAGAACGTGGTTCGAATTATAAGCTTTTGTGCATAAATTCATTCTGAAGATTTTCTAAGTGTTGAGGGGTCGTCCAGGTGTTTCCATGCTGGACGACCTTCTTTAGTTTGGACGACCTTCTTATGCTAGATGATCTTTTTATATTAGGACAACCTTCCTAGACTTGGACGACACTATGGACGAATTGGAGATGGCCCAATTTTTGGTTCACCATCACCGGGTGCCGCTTACTTTTTCGGTTCTTTCACCGGTCCAGTTTTTAAAACCATGCGTGGGATTCGTATGTTCGAATTCTCACATTTGTTGCTTGGGAAACAAGCAACGACAAGTTCACTATCCCAGAACCTGTTTTGGCAATTACAAGCAAAAGGCAAGTGACTCACTATCCTAAAGTCACTAAAAGGAAAAACAAACATAGCCAACGGCCGCAACCATCAACCAAACAAACAAGGTGCTCTTATGAGCTTAAAAGGATACATCTCTACGGTGTCCATCTGGAGCTCTTGCCTCAAACTTCTCTGGGTGGGTAATACTTGTCTTTTTTCTCCATCTTTACCTATTCTGGTAAGGCTCTTGCCTCGGGGTGACCTTGGTCTCTATCGCTATCTCTACCTTATCTACCGTGCCTGTTGTGGACACAAGGGGTCTTTTTGGAGTTGCCACCTAGTTTTTGCAATGGTCTAGTGAATGCTCTAAAATGTGTAAAAACACAAGAGCTATTTAGACCCCCAAATTAAAATTATGGCTCGATAGATTTTACTCTAACTTATACTAAGTGCGGAAAAGAGTAAATGCGAGCGTAAAAACAAACAAGCTACTCTAACCCATATTCATAATAACACAGCAGTAAAATGAAAGGTAAAAGAGTAGGGAAGAAAGATGCAAACACAAGATAACACGCCGATGTGTTATCGAAGAGGAAACCGAAGAACTTGGCGAAAAACCTCTCCGCCGCCCTCCAAGCGGTAATCGATCCACTAGACAATCAGTTGGGATACATGGGTTAGTAAGAGGCCCTCCAAGTCTAATCTACCCGTTGTACCTAAGCCCTCCAAGCTCCTACTCCAACAAGGCTTTTCGAAACCGTGTCTTGTCTAGCTCTCCGGATCCCGCAATACGTCCGATTGCATCCGCCAAAGCCTGGCTTCTTCCAATGCTTCCTAGCAGCACCAAATCCTCACTTGACACTCTGAAAGGGTGTGGTAAGTGTTTGGGCTATCAGCCTCTCAATGGTATGGAAATGGAGAGGTAGGAGTTGAGGAAAATCCACAAGCAATTGTGTAGAGATATATGGGTATAACAATCTCTAACTCTCAAGGTTTGTGGCTAGGGTTTTCTCTCAGAAGCACTCCTCAACATTTGTGGGTAATGTGGGTATATATAGTGTGGGTATAGAAAGTGTGTATCAGATAGGACAATCTGGCAAAACAGAATGTTTCGCGAGTGTCTCGCGGGAAGGCCTTACCTGTGAGATACTCGCGAAAGACAGCTATCTCCATCCTGTCCTGACTCTTCGCATTCCAGTCATGTGCAGGGCACATGCATCATTTCGCGGGATGCTTAGTTGCGAGCTACCCGCGAAAACACTTCAATCTTTAATTTGCTTGAGTCTTCACACTCTCTCTCTCTCACACAACCCTTACAATTAAATTCCACAATAAATACAGGGTACAAAAGATTGAATAAAATTATAATCAAATTTGGCACGAAATTAAAGCCAACAAAACAGAAAGTTGTAAACTACAACTTTACAATCTCCCCGTTTGGCTATTCCATAACAAAACCCCTAAAACAGACTCTAGACTTAAACGTGAGTTTGGGAACATTGGCAAAACTCACTCACACTTAATCTAGAAGTTGTGAAGCACTTGCACGTATATACCTATAACTTGAAACACTCGCACACAAACAAAACTTTCATTAAGCTTATGACAAGTTGAATACATGGTACGTACATGAGCAAGTAAAGTGCAATAAAGTTTGTAAACACTATAAAACATATAAGCATATCTTGATCAATTAAGGTCAATCATTAAAGAATGACTACAATGAACATTTAGCAAGTAAATACTCATCCGAACATGCAATGCAATGAAGACCAATCACAATGATCAATTGCATGTCCAACACACAACCAATGCAAAATACACGAAGTATATGCATTTAGGATACAAGATCCTACTAGGGTACAGGTGTGAGGTACTTAAGATATAATATCAACATCTAAAAGTACTTAAAAAATTGCTACAAAGCATTGAGATAAACACAAATACTGAATATAAGACTGAAATTAAAAAAAAAAAACAAAGTACTAAAGCTTTAAAGAAAAGCAATAAAGAAATCCATAAGGTATAAAGTAAATAAAGCTGTAAACAAGTCTAGCTGTAAACAAAAAAAAAATGTGTGTCAGCTTTTTCTTTTCCTGTCCTTTTGAGCTCACAAAACTCCCCCTTTCACTATGCACACTTTCCTTCCTGTGATGCTCTCCCCCTTACTGTATGCTATCGTCCAATCTATACAGTCTATACACAGAGATTGCTCTCCCCCTTTTTGGCACGAATAGCTAAAGGGTCTCCTCTAACTTGTGTTGAATCTCATCTAGCTGTGTCTCAATGGCAGTAAGACGCATTTGAACCTGGTTGTTTGTGGAGTAGATGGCATTTGCAAGTCCTGAAACACACTCATGTTGACTTTCAGCCAAAATAGTGAACCGGTTGGCGTGAGTGCTAGATTGTCCTGGCTGAGTACTAGTAGTCTGAGGCTCAGGAATGTGAGGAGATGTAGTCTTAGTATGTCCAAGGGTAGTGTGAGCAAATTCACTCTTTGGAGTTATGGACAGATCTTGCTTTTTCCGCTTAGCAGAAGAATGACTTTTGCTCTTTTGAAGTGAGGCTATGGATATTGGGCGATAACGAACTATGATTTTTCCATCTTTTGGTGGACGAACACCTTCATGTTTCATGATTTTCATGAGAGGACTGCAGAAGGGAAGGCACATTCGTGCTGCTGTTCGTGTTGCTGCTTTTCCAATAGTCTGGAAGATATGAACACAAATGTCAATCGGAGCTCCTATGATGAGATCACACAAGAACTATGCTCTTCCAAGATTGATGAATCTAGTGTTGGAGAGTGGATATAAATTGGAGAACATGATGAACGTGAGAGTTTTTAGTTCAGGTTTGAACTTCGCTGTTCTAATGGATATGCCTTTGGCTGAGACCTCATGTTCAGCTTTAAGAATTTGAAGAATATCTGACACTTGGGGAAGTTTGTCATTATATGGGGAGCTATCCACATTTTTGGGTCGAGTGATGCGAAGGATCTTTGCAAGGTAGTCAAGAGTAATGATGAACTCCTTTCCTCGAACCCAACACTGTAGTTCTACTCCAGTGAATCTAGCATTTGAGTAGAACTCTTTAACCAATTCATCAATCAGATCCTTGAAGTTTCCAAATAGATCCGCCCAATCTTTGTCTGCAAAAATCCTAGGGATAAAGGTGGATCCCAAGGTGTCAAACTAGACAATCCGCTCCACCACAGTGGGAGCGTCCTGAAAAGTGCTGGAGAAAGTCTGAGAGTCTAGTGAAGTCTTGAATTTCTCACTGTTGGGATTTTAGACGAATGCCATGTTCTTTTTGAAACCAGTGATGATGTAAGGTCAATCGTAGGTTCTTTACCTTGAGAGGAACGGCGAGACATCTGCAGAAACAGATAACAGAGAAAAGATACAGGTGCACAGACACAAAAACAGAACACAAACATGATTAGCTTCATGTTAGTCCAAAACATAGAGAAAAGAGCTTAAAATAGAACATAACAAAGTTAAAACAACATGTTTTAAGTGCTAAACAGTGTAAACATGAGCAAAATGCATGAAAATAAATGACTGTGCATGCGCTGTGCATGTGTGTGTAGCAGGTGATGTATGGGGTATGCCTAGAGGGTGCCTAAGAGGTGCATGGCATGGCATGGCATGGCACAAAATGGGGAAAGTGTGTAAAACACACACCCTTTGACCAAAACATGTTACCCAAGTTTAATCAAGGGTACACCCAAGGAATGGAGCTCAGTTGAGTCCAATTCAACACAAGAATGTCATATGAACATTCTGTCAAACACGTAGCATGCAATAGTGCACAACATAAATGAACAATGCATGAACATGATGAAATCTGCCTCAATACATGTTTAGAATGCCACACGGGGCCAACATAGATACACACAGATCAAATGGGACTCAACCCAATCAAAGATTTGAAAAAAATTTCACAAAATCATGAACCCCAACCCATTTTTGAAAAATCCCCAATTTTGGAAACCCTAACTTAATTTCTACATAATCTAAGACAAAAGAGAAGAAAATGTTTTAGAAAACATACCTTGAAGATGAAAATGCAGAAAACAAGCTTGAGAGTGAAGGGATTTGAGTGAAAAATAATTTTAGGTTGAGAAGGGTTAGAGAGAGGCAGTGCGAGGGAAATGAAGTGAGTTTGAAGAACTGTCACATCTGCTATATAAAACTGAAAACACGCGTTTTTCACAGGTTAGGCAGTCGCGAGATTAGTCACGAGAAGAACAGAAGCTTTCGCGAAAAGCTTTTAGTCGCGAAACAGTCGCGAGACAATCGCGTTAGCCTCTGTATGAAATTGAAAAATTTCCAGTTTTTGCCTAAAAATCATTTCGTGAGAAGGGTTTAGTCGAAAAATACTTGCGAGACAGTAGTGAGACTCTCTGTATGAAATTGAAAAAAATTTATTTCCCTTAAGCTGGTTTCGCAGGAAGCTCTAAGTCACGAGCTTCTCGCGAAATTGCCTCTGAACTAGTTTTTGAAGAAAAACACAAAAATTTTTTATATTTCAACATTGAGAGTTAGCCTTTGGCTTTTTGAGCACCGTACATTTCAATACAAAAGTCGCTTTCCCTTTTTCCTATTCAAATACTAGTATGTGCGACAGGCTTTTGCAGCTCATAATCTCTTTTTCATTTTGAGATTTACATTTGGAGAGCTCTATTGCAAAAACATAAAAGTAAAGGTGGGAAGATATATAGGCACAAGTCTATGCAAGTATCAAGACCATCAAGACTATTGACCAATCATTCATGACAAGCTTGAAGATCTATTTACAACAATCACACATAGTTTTCAAGATTTCTCCCACAAAGATATATGTGCATACATAACAAGCTAAGCTCGTAAATGCACTACGCCATTAGTACGAATGTACTAGGCCAAACTCACATGTGATATACACAACACAAGCGATCAAACTTTTTGAAGATTTTTTAATTTTTATGGGTTTTTGAATTTTTGAACACACTCAAAAAAAAAAAAAAAAAACAAGTAAGATCAACAAAAACAAGTATAAAACAAAACTTGTAAAAGAAACATGCTATAAACCGGAAGCAATAACACAAAATGAATTATGTATGTCAAATGCATGAACCTATGACCCTAAACATTGGAAGTATTAATATGCATGGGCATAGGAAGTGATCATGCATAAGTACCCTTCTACATCCATACTTTACGAGTGTTTTGGGTGAGAGCCTTAGACGGCGGGGTACGACCAACATAGCTTTCAAACCTCGGAGTGAAGCTAGCAAGGCACAGTGATATGTTCTTCAATATCTCCATAACGTCTCCAATGAGATGTCCCTTACTATCTCCCTTAGCTTGTGCTCCCCTTGGTCTTCTCCTTGAAGTTTCTTGACCATGCATCGAATCAGCCTTTTTGAGTGCATTAAGCTTGAAACAATTCGGCCTTATGTGTCCTTGTACGCCACAATGATGACACAGGTGCTTTACTCAAGGGCCTCTTTGATTTTTGGGTAATGACTTCCCTTTTTCCTTTGACTTTGCACCAATGGTCTTCTTTACTATAGCAGGGGTCTCAACCTCAAGCTTCACTTCTTTAAGTTTCTCTTCATTCTTGGCTGATACAAACTTCACTTCCTTCTTGGGTTTGTTGCTCGAACGTCCTTCTCCGGTATAGCCCAAACCGATCTTATCATGTTAAGGATTTTGAGAGGACAACACATTGTCAAGTTTCTTGGTGGAGACGCGCTCGACCTTAACATTAGCTTGGATAATTTCAAGTTCAAGAAACTTGATCTTAGAGTAAGCTTCAACCAACTCTCCCTTGAGTCCTTCTACTTCACACTTTGCTTCCTTGAGTTGCACAAGTATTCCCTTATGCTCTTCTTCAACCTTTTTCACAGCAAGGTTGGCAACTTTGGCATATTTGCCACAATCTTCCAGTAGAGAATCATATGCTTCTTGTAGGTTGATTTCCCCTTCATTTTGGCACACGTCTTCATCTTCCGATTCTTCAATTTCCTCATCATCGGAAAGATCACCAAGTTCATTAACCAGATTGCTCAAATCATTCTTTGAATCAACGGAGGCAATTGTCATGAAGGCTCGGTAGTTCCCTTCACTGTCACATTCACCTTCCGTGTTTGAGTTTGAACTATCAGAATCACTCAGAGTAGTGGCAAACACTTTGCCCTTCCCTCTCAAGTAGTTAGGACACTCCTTCTTGAAATGCCCATGGCCATTGCATTCGTAACACACAATTCCTTGAGGGGATTGACACTCCTTCCTATCTTTCTTCTTAAACTCCTTCCTATCACCCTTAGAGGATGAAAACTTTCCTTTGCTGAATGGCTTCCCACTATTTTTCATCTTTAGAAATTTTCAAAAATTCTTTGCAAGGAATGCCACCTCCTTCTCCACATCATCTTCTTCGGAGGAATCATCCATTCTCTCGGTGATGATTTTGAGAGCAAGAGATTTGCTCGATTTATGAGAAGGCAGTCCTAGCTCATATGTTTGGAGAGATCCAATTAGCTCTTGGATTTTGATCTCGTCCAAATCTTTACTTTCTTCTATAGCTGTGACTTTTGCTCGGAAGCTCTCCGGTAAAGACCTCAAAATCTTTCTCACCACCTTAGCATCTTCAATCTTCTCTCCGAGATTGAGCTTAGCAATTACAATTTCATTGAGCTTTCCATAGAATGAGTCGAAAGCCTCATCATCACCCATCTTAAGCTCTTTAAATCTGGTGGTAAGCATTTGGAGCTTCGTGTCCTTGACTTTCTTGGTAGTCTCAAGAATCGTCCAAGCTTCCTTGGCTATCTCCACATGCAATATCCTATGAAATACATCAGTAGACACACCACAGAATATAGCATTAATAGCCTTACTATTTGCATTTGCTAATGCAGGAGCTGCCTTGTCCCATTCGGACTTGGCTGTCGTGGGTTTAACATACCCATTCTCGACGGAGTCCCATACTAACTCATCTATAGCACACAAGAAAGTCCTCATACGGACCTTCCAAAAGGCATAATTTCTCCCATAAAAAAATGCTGGGGCATTGAGTGATTGTGATCGGTCCATCACAAAGGGTCAAGGATCACACTCAGGTATTTAAACCAAAATAAGTGTACCTGCTCTGATACCAATTGAATGCTCTAAAATGTGTAAAAACACAAGAGCTATTTAGACCTCCCAAATTAAAATTACGGCTCGATAGATTTTACTCTAACTTATACTAAGTGCGGAAAAGAGTAAATGCGAGCGTAAAAACAAACAAGCTACTCTAACCCATATTCATAATAACACAGCAGTAAAATGAAAGGTAAAAAAGTAGGGAAGAAATATGCAAACACAAGATAACACGCCGATGTGTTATCGAAGAGGAAACTGAAGAACTCGACGAGAAACCTCTCCGCCGCCCTCCAAGCAGTAATTGATCCACTAGACAATCAGTTGGGATACATGAGTTAGCAAGAGGCCCTCCAAGCCTAATCTACCCGCTGTACCTAAGCCCTCCAATCTCCTACTCCAACAAGGCTTTTCGAAATCATGTCTTATCTAGCTCTCCGGATCCCGCAATACGCCCGATTGCATTCGCCAAAGCCTGGCTTCTTCCAATGCTTCCCAGCAGGAGATAGAATTTGCCCTAGTACGTGTTTGGGCTTTCTTTTCTCACAACCCTAAACATATATAAGGATTATTTTAAGGGCCGTCAAAGGTTGCACAATTGCACAAGTGTAGAGCAAAGTCTTGTTCATGCAAATTGTGACCGGAGATAGAATTTTCCCTAGTTTATCTTTCTCTTGAAGAAGCTGCTATGTTTGTACACCGTAGGATTTTATGACTAAGGAGCTTCTTGATTTTCATCGTCTGGATGAACTAAAGAACTTTGCAGCCAACATACTTCTTAAGTTGGTGATTAAGTCGCGTACTGGGATCCGCGCATCTATTGGTTAGTCACATACTGGGAGCTGTGCATTGAAAGGAGGGATTGTCACTACAGAACAAGTCCAATTGGGTATTGTGGTAAGGGTTCAACTGTAGGTTGGTATAAGAAACTGGGATTCCTTTACTTGTAACCGCTTGTTTTGATAATAGTAGATTCTCGGGAGTGGTGACCTTAAAATCACTCGGTGGAGTTTTTGCCGTGTAGGTTTTCCCCATTCGCAAACAAATCATCGTGTCAATTTATTTTCCTCTACATACTTTAGTTAATTGGTGATTTATTTGTGCTACCACGTGCTTTGCATGTTAATTTGATTAATTAATTAACTTAGCTAATTAATCAATTAATATATCACAAAGGGTCAATACATTCTTGGCCTATCAACAGAAAAGAAAAACAGAAAGATAAAAAAGAAAAGGTTAAAGCTTGATACCTCAAAAGGAGTTCCCAAGTTTTGATTTTGATCGTTCCCCTTAGTCAAATCTATCACAGTCAATAAACACGTGATTATTAATCTTAAACTCAAAGGATTGTGGCCAAAAAAGGTTCCAATTAAATAAAATTGACTTAAGGGTGTTTTGTGAAAACCCCATTTTTGAATCACTATTTTCTAGTGAATCTTAGGTTTTTCCCGTGAGATTTCTGTGTGTTTTGAAAATGTATCATGTAAGGTTTTTTATAGTGGAAAAAATGGGGTTTGGAACGGCTCCCAGACAATGTGGGATTCATTCCAAACCTCAGCCATTATTGCAGAAAACTTGTATTTTCCATACTTTTAAAACCCTAGCTATGTACGCAGGAATGTGCCTGCGTACGCATGCTTTGGCCCGTGTACGTAGGCTGATGCCCACGTACGTAAGCCAAAAGCCACTTTGGTCTTTTATTTTCAAAAATAGATTTTTGCTTATTCAGAATGTTATATTTTCTATTTTAACACTCCTTAAGTAAATTTGATATCTAATTGAGTTCTGAACTGGCCTTGGGCCTTAGAGTTTAAGCATCATTGGGGAACGGGGGCCCGAGTCGTAAGGGGTACAAAATACGGTGTCTACACCTGCATATTTAATTCACTCGGGATATGTGCACAAATTCTGGCTTGCATAGGGTTTGTGCCGACATATTCAATTCCTGGAGGATATGTGCACAAATCCTTTACTTTCTCTTCTGACTTGCATGAGATCTGTGCCTGCATATTCAATTCCCAGAGGATATGTGCATAAGTTCTTTATTGTTCTGACTTATGAGGAAGTCCTTGGTGAAAGATCTACTAGGGAGAATAACTCACTGAGGAGTGTGTATGTGGCCCATGGGTGGGTCTTCTTGGTAACTCGGACCTACGAGGAAGTCTTTTAATGAGGTGTAGTCCACTGGGAAAAATACAACTTGTTGAGGAGTTCGATGGTGATTTTAACCTACAAGGAAGTCTTTGATGGTGTGTAGTTCACTAGGGAAAATTTTCTTCTTATCCTTTATGACTTACTGGGGAACTGATGTTGATTCCACTCACGAGGAGGTTTTATCAACTCCGGGGGGGAATTTTTCTTCACAACTCTTGAGGGGGTTGCCTTTGTGCCTTGGACCTATGAGGGAGTCCTTCCATGATGCTGTACTTTATTGGGGAGTTTCCTTGGTGATTTCTGATCTGCTGAGGGATGTTCTTGATGCTTTTAATCCACTAGGGATGTTTTGAGGGTCTTTATGTCTTTTACTCAACTGTGGGTATTTCTATAATTTTTGGATGCATTCTTGAATTTTCTTTTTCACTTCCTACCTTCCAAGAACCCATTGGGGATATTAACTTTTTTTTTTTTTTTTACTAAACTACACGTAGTTTAATGGGGAGGCCTAAACTACATGTAGTTTAGCCACCAAATGCATTCCCACCTCTTCATTTTCCATCAACGGTTACCCACCGTTTATTTTTTTCTTTTCATTCTCTTCATCTCCCTTATCTCTTCACATTCTCTCCAATTCTCCAACTTCCATCTCTTCTCTACAAAATCCTCCTTTCTCTCATTCCTTCTCACAATCTGATTCTTCTCTCTCGAATTCTCTAACTTGAAACTCTCTTCCTCTCCCAACCTCTCCCATCTTCTCTATGGCATCCAAGTCCAAAACCAAGAAAACCTCCTACGTGCTTTTCAGCAATGCCTTCAATCTCACACATTGGAACGGGGTTGTAAGGTTGAATGAGTCTCCTTCATTGACCTATAGGTCACAAGATCATCTCTTGGCAAATGCAAGGGCCGGATTGGTGAGGTTTTCAAACTTTTCTCATTTTCGAGTTTTGCTTTGATCTTCTATTTCAATATGTTTTTGGATATGTAAATGCTTGGGTTTTGCTATGGGATGGGTTTAGATGAAAACTTGACACCTTAGGAGGGGTAGGAACATGTTTAGGATGAGTTTTGATCAAAATATGCTTGAAAATGTCAAAGAACACTTCTCTGTCTGGGTCATGTGTACACAGGTATTGGCTTGTGTACGCAACTTGTATTCATGTATACGTAGCTAGGCTTCATGTGTACACGGACATGTTCATACGTACACATTCATGTTCTTCAGTTCATACAAATGCAGATTCCAACCTGCATACGCGTGCATAATGCCTGTGTACGCAGACGCGGGCTTGTGTGCATATGCTGGTAGCCAAAAACCCTATTTTTACTATTTTGAACTCCTTTTTCATCTATTTTTCATCCAACGTAAATCTAACCTCCTTTTTTCATCTTTTTTCATATTTTGCCCCCATTCTCAGGTAGGGGAAGCACTAATAGCGCAGCGGCATGGTATAGGTGTTAGGGTTTATGCCCTAAAATCCAAATTATTGGCATGTCATAAATAATTAAATTGTTTAATTATATGAGACTATTTATTAACGAACTAATGTGACATTATCTTAGTCCATGAGATGCATAGTATGTGATTTATGTGAAAAGTCACAAAAGATATAAATCACAAGTTCTTTGTAAACTCAGAATTTTAGTTTGTAGTCGGTGATGAAATTGGGCATTTCATCTGCGAAGACTATAACATATCAACTAAGATAATTTGTCTTGATCATGGAAGTGGAGACTTCTAGTTGATATGTTTTAAGAGTTAAGATAAATTGAACTGAACCACTGTGAGATTTATTATTCTCTTAACCATTGTCAAATGAATAATAAATCTCACGACTTCTATTTACATCAACTCTAAATCCTGAGAGAATAATGGACCTGATCATGAGATGTAAGTTGCTTTGATATATCAGGAGTGAGATCTATAAAACACGATCAAAATCTCAGTATGTTGGGCAACCGCATTTAGTGTTGATGGAACATATATTCTTAAGATGGAATTCATAATCTCTTAATGGAGATATAAAATATTCACTTAAGATAAGTTTAATGGGTTTGGTTATTCAGAGTGTTGGGCCTAACCACTTTAGTAAAGAGTTACTAAAGTATATATTTATGAAATTGGATTTCATAAATATATGATGAATAACATAAAAGATTAAACCGGGTACTCAAGAATTAAGATGTAGTAATCTTCAAAGTGGCAATCAATATTCATGACTTTGTATTACTACGAATATTTTAATGAAGGGGTTGTATGTATAATAAAGTCTTGCGATATAATTTATTAATAAGGCCTAGAGTGCAATTATATTCTTATAGTGGTATTGAATATAATTAATGGTAACTTTGGACTTGTCAAGAGTTGATAGAAAAGCCTAAGGCCCATTGGAGCTAAAGTCTTATTTGTTCCCTTTGGTCCCATCTCAATCCACAAACTAAAGCCTAATTGGGTAGGCCCAAAAGGCTAACCCAATTAGATAATCAGTTTTTATTTAATAAGAGTTATTAAATAAAGTAACTACCAAGGTAGTTAGTATGTACGTATGATGAAAAAAAAAGAAATCAGTTTTTCTCTACAAGGAGAAGAAGAAGGATTTTTCTTTGAGAATCAATGTACAAAAGGACTGATTAAGAGACCACACTTCTTGGGCACCATGTGGAATTGAGATGAAGATTAAAGGTATTCTCAAGTCTTGGTTTTGAATTTCACTGCATCAAGATACGCTTTCTATTCTTTGTTCTAGAATTCAAGGTTACATGTTATCTTTCATGAATGAAGTAGATCCGTGATTGTTGCTTCCGCTGTGTGTTTTGTATGAGATACAAAACCAGATTTTCCAACAATTGGTATTAGAGCGGTCTTCAATATCATGATTGTATAGCATGTGATTGGATTTTAGAATAAAAGAAAAACGATTTCTTGATGTTCAACGTTGTTTCATTAATATTGTTTATTAAAATATATGTGGATTCATGTGAGTATTGAATTCGTTCGCATGATGATGTTCAACGTTGTTTCAAGTATAGTTATTGAAAGTTATTGAGATAACCGTTCATGATGATGACAATTGTATTGCATTGATGCCGTGCCTTATTAATTGCCTGGATATGGTTATATGAATCTAATTGTAATAACCATCATGTGCGTGAAGTAGTTCTTGTCAATGGTAGTTATTGAAATGAAGGGTAGTTATTTTAATGCTCTGACCGATATATCCAAACCATCTTGAAGTTTATGTTTTGGATATAGTTATTCAAATAACTATCATTTGCATGTATCAATTCATTGCACCACTTTGATCCTTCATTGCATGGCTTGGATGTTAATGCACCGCTTGGACGTTTTGCACCGTTTGGATATAGTAGTCAATTGGGTATAGTTATTGTATTTTATTCAATAACTATTGTTGATGCTATTAACGTGTTAACATCTGTTTCCATGGCTATCTTTGTTTTCGTTATTTAGGATAATGATAATAAGTCAATTTAACGTTAATGCTTGTTGGCCACCTTATAAGCATGTGTTAATTGCCTTGGATGTATTGAATCCGTATATTAGACATATATATGGGTTTATATGCAAAACATTTGTATAGGATGAAGTGTATCCCTTTATGAAGGTGTCGTCTTTCATTGTTTATAAAGGATTCATCATATTGTTGCTTGCTCTGCATTATATATTTATTTTATGATCAAACAGTATGTTAATGCTAGGATTATGAAATTTATTCCTAATGAAATTAGGATTATGTTTTCAAGGGTTTCTAGCATATTATGGTTCTTGATCTTGATATTAAAAACCTTAATGTTTGATCTGTGAATCTTTGTTGATAAAATCAAAAGGTGTTTTTGATGGAAGAATAATGAAGATGTCAAAAACAGTAACCTTGAAAAATTTTGGAAATTCAAAATTCACGAAGCTCGATCGATCGAGGAGCTGTCGAGAATCGATCGAGCATCCAAACTATTTCTCGATCGATCGAGATTCACGTTCGATCGATCGAGACTGGAAATTCAGAGGCTCGATCGATCGAGGAGCTATTGAGAATCGATTGAGACCCTTGAATTCAGAATTTTTCTAAGTGTTTTTTCACATAATTAAAGAGTAATGCTATGTGTGATTAGATTACACATTGTTCTAACTAAAAGACCTAATGAGATCAAAGATATTAGTTAATTAGAACTCTAAGTCCTAAATTTTTTTATGATTAAAAGTCCTTAATTTTAATTAGAGGTTTTTAATGAGATTAAAATTCTAATTAAAGTTATATAGTTTCTAATGAGATTAGAATACTTTATTTAGTAAATTTATGATAGAACTCTATATAACTAATTTTTGATTCATTAGTGTTTAAGGAATCCTAAATAGTTTAGGACTTCCATTTTAGTTAGTGATTCTAATAAGATTAGAGTCTTCAACAAGTGCAAGGTTATTAGTTGTGATGGGATCACAATTATTTAAAGAAAAACCCAAATAATGAGTGGGAGTGCTGAAATAACTCTTTTGTTAAGTTTATTGTAATGTGAATAGATACTTTGTCTTGACTTCGAGTCTTGCTTTCCATGCGAAGGATATTTACTTCACGGATTACAAGGTTAAACTTCTTTGTGATTGCGCAAATGTTCGTTACGCTATTGTGACGTGACTTAGTAACATCACATTGAATTTAAACAATTAAACACATTTGATGTGTAGGGTTAAAATTGTGATTAGATCACAATAATTTTAAGACAAACCACTTGTTTTAAAATTTCTAGTGGGAGAGAGATACAAGAGTTGGATCTCACGGCCTCCATTGTCGGTTCATAGTGGCGTGGGGTAAACATCTCGTCTTGGCCTCGAGCCTTGCGTTCCATGCGGAGGATGTTTATTTCATAGTACTACAAGATTGAATTTCCTGGTTTATAGTGGTTTGATCAAACATCTTGTCTTAGTTTCGAGCTTTGCATTCCATGCGGAGGGTGTTTTTATCATGGTACTACAAAATAAGCCTGTTAAAGGGATGAAATGTGGCTACATATGATTCTAGACAATGGTGTACACTAGACTAAGTTTAATAGTATCCTCTATGCTGAGTTCTTGCTATTATTACTTAGAGGCCAAAGGAAGAGTGGCAAATTATTTTTGTTTGGTAAGAGTTACCATGATAGCATTAATAATGAGAATAATTCTCGCCTGATCATAGTGATTGATATTCACTCTATGCTGAGGAATATTAATTGCAGGATTAGGTTGTCATTGCTCCTAGTATAGTATGTTTTTCGGGTCTCATACTATATGGTTATGGATGCAAAATATAATGTCGCTGTAATTATGTTCATAGTCTCAAAATAAAGTTGTCATAATTTTGTTCTCTAGCTACTATTTTAAGTGAATCACATTTAACTAAGAATTAATTTTGGACATGGTGCTTAAAGGAGCTGAAGTACATAAATATGTTTCGATTTAGCATTGACATAATTTCCTATACATGATGCATTTATGGAAGATAGCTTATGATGTGATCATAGTTTCCATTGAAATGCTAGAATATTACATTGGCTTCTATCTCATTTGTGCTACAACATGAGATGCAAGAGTTAGTACTACACTTAGACTTTATATTAAGTCTAAATGAGATGTTTGGTATGAATCATATTGAGTGCTAAGAAAGGCTTAAGGAGTTCCAATTCTATATCATTTTATGAAAATGTTTTAATTTAAAAATGAATTGGAATTCTTGGATGTAGAGATTAATTGTTAATCTCATATGGATGTGATTCACAAGTCCTTGTTAGAATCATTTGATCAATTCAGATTGTTTTGAAACTAAATTCTTTTTATGTTACCTGAATTGATGAGTGAGTTCTACGCAACGGAAGATATCCTAAAAGCTAAGGCTATGATCAATATGATTTAATTCAAATTCTTCTCCTAAACCGAAAGGTAAGGGTGGTAAGAAGAGGAATTATAATACCAAACAATTGGACAAGCTAGTTGCCCTAATAGTTGCCAAAAGGAAATTAGACTCAAAAGAATGACTAAAAGGAAAGTATTTCTGTTTTGATAAAGCTAAGCATTGTCCATGATTGTCTTCTAAATGGAAATTTACATGTTTTACTTTTTAAAAAGAAAGTTTCCATCCTTTGTAATTGTATGTTTTGGCACTTATGTCTATAGATCTTATTAATCTAAATGATATTCAAGATTGGTGAAAGATGGGCTTTTAGAACCATTATTTTATTATATTCCCAGTCTATGAATTCTATTTAGAGGATAATATGATCTAGGGCTCCTTTTTGTAAAGGATGAAGTTCCAATGACTTTTTTAAGTTAATGCATACATAAAGGAGGAATAAGGCTCTTTTAGAGGTAGATTGTTCTAGAAGAAGAATGTCAGAATTTGTTAAAAGACAACTATAAAATACATTTGGAAATGAGATGGTTGTATTAGATACACCACAAGACATTATTCTGTAGATAACTATTACACCGGTACAATATCGTAGTGAGAGGATTACCAAATAAATTCATACTTTTGGAATTAACTTTTGTAGTTATTCCACAAGGATATGAATTTGATTCTCGGTCCTACGTAAAGGCAATAGATGATAAGAATATAGATTACTGGATCAAGGTTATGTGAATAAAATTATATTCTTTTTAAAGTTTAAAACTTGTAGAAGCGCCTAATGGCATTCAGCCTATTGTTTTTCAAATAGGTCTACAAGTAAATGAGATTGATAGATTTGAAGGTGCAAACCTTCAAAGTCAAGACTAGTGGCCAAAAGATCTATTTAGAAAGAAATGGTTCGACTATGAAAAAGATTTTTTCACCAATAATTAAGTTTGACTCTATCTAGATTCTCTTATTCATTATATTTCATTTTGGATGAAATATGGTAATGAATATCAAGAAAGTTTCTTTTAGTAGCAATCTTGAGGAAGACATCTATATGATGTAACTAGACTTGTACATAACAAATAACCAGTAGTGTTTAGTATGTAAGTTGCTTAAATTCCATTTATGGACTAAAGCAAACATATGAATCATAAAATATCATCTTTGATCAAGAAATCAAATTGTTTGATTTTGATCAAGTATTAAAAGATCTTATTTGTGTAAAAGCTATATATAGAATAATAAATTTCTTAATGTATGTTGATGACATTCTAATCATTTAGAATGATGTAGAGTTATTGTCATCAATGGAATTTTTTTATTGTCTAGTCCAGTATGATATAAAGTACTTGGGAAAGACTGGTCACATTCTAAGAATTAAACTTTGGTTAAAATTCAGAAATTAAGATGTTGGGTCTATCTCAAACTGCTTAAATAGATTAGATTCTAGCCAAGTATAGCATGTAATACTTCATGAAAGGATTCTTTCCTTTTAAGTTTGAAATTCTTTTATATAGGACTATAGTCCTAAGACATATAAAAGGAAAAGCATATTAAGACGGTACCTTATACCATATCAATAGGAAGTCTTTATGCTATGCTATATACTAAGCTAAATATCTATTTTGCAGTGGACATAGTAAGCAAATATCAATTGAATCAAAGATCACTTAATTTATTGGGAGTAAAACATATACTCAAATATCTTAGGAGAATGAGAGATTATATGCTTGTCCACAAAAGTGAAGTTTTGATGATTACTAGATGTACAAATACTGACTTGTAGTTTGATTGTGATTCATGAAGTTAGACTTCAAGATATGTGTTCATCCTAGGTGGTGAAGATACACATTAAGCGTAAGTATCATCTCATAAGAGAAATATTAGTATGTGAAAAGTAGTAGTAGAAAAGATAATTTATACAATAAATTTGGCTGAAACTTGTTTCCAAACCTTGCCTTAGAGCGACTATGAATTACTCTAAAGGAAATAAGTGTCGGATATATAGTAAATTGTCTTTTAGGGCAAGTGGGAGATTGTTAGGGTTTATGCACTAAAATCCAATTTATTGGCATGTCATAAATAATTAAATTGTTTAATTATATGAGAATATTTATTAACGAACTAATGGGACATTATCTTAGTCCATGAGATGTATAGTATGTGATTTATGTGAAAAGTCACAGAAGATATAAATCACAAGTTCTTTGTAAACTCAGAATTTTAGTTCGTAGTCGGTGATGAAATTGGGCATTTCATCTGCGAAAACTGTAACATATCAACTAAGATGATTTGTCTTGATCATGGAAGTAGAGACTTCTAGTTGATATGTTGATATGTTTTAAGAGTTAAGACATATTGAACTGAACCGCTGTGAGATTTATTATTCTCTTAACCACTGTCAAATGAATAATAAATCTCACGACTACTATTTACATCAACTCTAAATCCTGAGAGAATAATGGACCTGATCATGAGATGTAAGTTGCTTTGATACATCAGGAGTGAGATCTATAAGACATGATCAAAACCTCAGTATGTTGGGCAGCTGCATTTAGTGTTGATGGAACATATATTCTTAAGATGGAATTCATAATCTCTTAATGGAGATATAAAATATTCCATTGAGATAAGTTTAATGGGTTTGGTTATTCAGAGTGTTGGGCCCAACCACTTTAGTAAAGAGTTACTAAAGTATATATTTATGAAATTGGATTTCATAAATATATGATGAATAACATAAAAAGATTAAACCGGGTACTCAAGAATTAAGATATAGTAATCTTCAAAGTGGCAGTCAATATTCATGACTTTGTATTACTACGAATATTTTAATGAAGGGGTTGTATGTATAATAAAGTCTTGGGATATAATTTATTAATAAGGCCTAGAGTGCAATTATATTCTTATAGTGGTATTGAATATAATTAATGGTAACTTTGAACTTGTCAAGAGTTGATAGAAAAGCCCAAGGCCCATTGGAGCTAGAGTCTTATTTGTTCCCTTTGGTCTCATCTCAAGCCACAAACTAAAGCCCAATTGGGTAGGCCCAAAAGGCTAACCCAATTAGATAATCAATTTTTATTTAATAAGAGTTATTAAATAAAGTAACTACCAAGGTAGTTAGTATGTACGTATGATGAAAAGAAAAGAAATCAGTTTTACTCTACAAGGAGAAGAAGAAGGATTTTTCTTTGAGAATCAATGTACAAAAGGACTGATTAAGAGACCACACTTCTTGGGCACCATGTGGAATTGAGATGAAGATTAAAGGTATTCTCAAGTCTTGGTTTTGAATTTCACTGCATCAAGGTACGCTTTCTATTCTTTGTTCTAGAATTCAAGATTACATATTATCTTTCATGAATGAAGTAGATCCGTGATTGTTGCTTCCGCTGTGTGTTTTGTATGAGATACAAACCAGATTTTCCAACAATAGGGTCCTTACTACAGTAACAAGGGCCTACATTCGTGCAACGAGCTTCGAGCCAATCATCCGTTTATTGTCGGAAAGATCCACCAGTGCCATTCTAGTGCAATCCTTGGTTGAGAGGTGGTGGGATACTACCCATACCTTCCACATTGCTAATAGGGAGATGACTGTAACTCCCCATGATTTCCACTACATGACTGGCGTTAGGTGTGATGGGGCGCTCATAAATTTGGAGGGTGAGTCGGGCATTCAGTTGGGCATAGACTTTCTTGGGAGGAGGTACACCAACGACACGATCCGTTACTTCAACATTAAGACGGATTACAAGCCTCTCTTGTAGGTGACGGCCTTCCTGGGAGGAGGTACACCACCTAGATGGCTAGGGCCTTTTTGCTGTACCTTTAAGGGGCATATCTATTTGCCAACAGAGGGCAAATGGCATCTTTGAGATGGCTAGGCCTTTTTCGCAACTTTGGGGAGGCTCGGGAGGCCAACTGGAGGCAGGCGTGTCTTGCCTACTTGTACTCCTCCTTGGACACGCTTAGTCGGCAGACTCTACGCTAGGTAGTGGGCCCTTGGAAGCTTCTCGAGGTTAGTTCCCTTTTCTTTTTCTTTTGTAGCTCAAGTATTTCCCACTTTTGCAATTATTTTCATCCATATGTCATTTAGGCTTAAAGAAAACTGTACATCATGCTCATGTAAACTACATCTATGCCTTTATCCTGCAAACTATCATCTTGCAAACTGCTCACATTTGTACCTTGCAAACTGTACTTGCCTTTAGTGCAAACTGTCATCTTGCAACAGTAACTGCTTTTCTTACAAACTGTAACTACTTTTCTTATCATCTTGCAAACTATCATCTTGCAAATTGCTCTTTCTTTTCCAGCGCTAGGCTGTGCAATACGGTCTCATTGCTCGGCGAGCGAAGGTAGATTTAAAGAGCTTCCTATTGGTTAGGGCTCATTTCAATGGGCTATCTTCCGATGAAGTGAGTTAGGAATTCAATGCCTCTTATTATTTCCCTTACATGTTTCTTAGGACTTTTCTTCTAACCCTATGTGTTGTCATAGGTCATAGGGAGCCCATGGGCTGGCTTTCCCCCTTTGCAGGCCTAAACTTGGAGGCGGCTACTCTTGTCACTTTTGGGATCACCCAGCCTTTTGTGGGTGCTAGCTTGAGGGCACTTTAGCTAGCGAAAAGGGTATGCTGCCAGTTGGTAGATGAGGATGCTCCACAGATTCAGATGGATCCTTCGGTGTTTATGCTTGCCCCGCTATCCATGACAGACGCTGAGTACCAGTTGTGGGGGAATGGAATTTCCTATGCCAAGCGGGTCACGAACGAGCTGGACAATGATGAGTATAGCGATACTCACCACATGCCTCTCTCATTGCTGTGGTATGTGTTCTTCCTTTTCTCATTTATTTACATTTTTCCTTTGCATTGCATCATATGATGATATTTAAATGGAATACTTACACCAGGCTGGCCCTACTGCTGGTGCTCTTATTGACCCTCCTTATCTACCTTGGTCAGTCTAAGCTTACGGTCTCGATGGCTACGCTCAGGAGTGTATGGTGGGCCGTAACACAAATGTCATAGGTTACCCTTTTCCTGAGGGTACATAAGCGGTGAATTCTCTTCCACTCCTTGCCTTGTCCCTCTTTTTCTTTTCTTATATCTCTCAATCACTTTTTCTAACATTTTCCCTTCCTTCAAATTCAGCCCACTGTACAGGAGCATGAGGAGCTTGTTTGGCTGGTCGAGAACCTCAAGCTGGAGGTAACCGAGTATTCCAGGCAGATGTATGGTCCTAAAGGGTTGGCCTATTCGGGTGATGGTGATGATGATGATAATGATGGTGGTGGTGGTGATTGAGAGACTACTCCCAGCTATTAGCCAAGGAAGAGGCGTTTCCGATGATCCTGCATACCGACAGACAGACACAGACACAACACTTTCTTTTTACTGTTTTTGCTTTTTTTTTTTTAGTATGCATTTCTACACTTTGGATTTGATTTGAGATATTGGGTTTATTTTAAGAACATCTTTTACATTTCTACTTAATTTACAACTCATGGGGATGATTATATTTATTCTCATGCAATTTTATTTTTCTTAATCTTCGATGCTTGAAAATCTGAGCTTGATTATGCCTTGAGTAGTCCCTTAGGCTGTAGGAATCACAGGAGAAGTCTTGGGGAAGGAGTCACATTCAACACAGGAAAAGGATACGTTTTTGCTTTCTTCCCTGCGTACACATAACGTGGGCGAGAAAACCCTAGCCACCTCATTAAAGTATAAAATAGACACTAGGGGCCTCCAAACCTTCATAAAACGTATTCTAAGCTCAGAAAACACCTCTCAAGGCCTTCCAATGGTAAAATTCTCTCCTTTAGAAGTTTTGGCATGAATCAAAAGGCTTGGCCCTAATTTCAAAGATGCTCTTGTCGTTTTTGGCCTTTCTTGCATCTTTCCCTATCACCAAATTAAAGTGGATGAACCTCTTATTCATGCTGCTGCCAACTTTTGGATTCCTACTCGGCATGTTTTCCAATTCAATGGTGTGGAAATATGCTCTACTATTGAAGAGTTTAGTGCAATCATGCATCCTTCCCACCATTGGAGAGGATTTTGTTGACTTAGCTCATGACCTTTTGGGGATTTCTCTAGTCGTGGCACTACGATGGTGTATGCTTAACAAGTTGAACACCCACCTGGTTTTGGCATACTTCTCTCGGTTGGCCGTTCCTGTGGCTAGTAGGGCACGCTCTCATTATCTCAATGCCTTTTGTTTATGTCTCCTTGCGAGATATTTCTTAGTGCATGAAACATATCGGGTAGATCAAAGGTGTGCTTGGTGGTCAACAATCTGAATAAGGGAAGCCCCGTAGGCATTATCTTGGCTGAAACTCTCAATGGCTTGGATGTTGTTCACAAGGAGGAAGCAACCTTCTTTGCAGGGAGTCCTCTCCTCCTTCAGGTATGATCCTTAATTTTTGCCTAGGTTCTCAACCTAGCGGGATTCCTTTGATTTTTGCATGGATTGCATTTCGGTTTTCAACCCATTAAGGCTCCTTATATCGTCTTTGAACTGTCATTTTTTGTATTTTATCTATCCTTTTCCCACTCATGCTTCATCCTCCCAGTGTCCCTCCTAGTCAATGAGATGGACTCCGCTAAGTTCATTGAATTCCCGAAGCGTCTTACCACCTTAGATGTCCAATGGGTAGTGGAATTGTGGCGCATTACAGCCATGGTCAACTGCGTCTTCAAAGACAACTGTGTTCCTTTGGTTAGGCTTCGTCGTTGCTCTTACTATTCCCTAGACCGCATTGCAAGGCAATTTGGAGACCGTCAAGGGGTTCCTAATGATGATGGTGTCTTTCATATCTCGGTCTTCATTGAAAGGGTCTTTGGCAGGATCTGTGAGACCTGGTTGAAGAGAATAGAGGCTAAAGACATTCGTTTCCCTCAGTTTCTCCATCCTACTTCGGGCTACAAAGCTTGGCTGACTGTTCACATAAGATTAGTTCATAGGGAGGAGAAGGATTACCAAGAGTCCAACAAAAGGAAAAGGGACGATTGACTACCTCGATATGCCCCAAATTTTACTTTTATGCACTTTATGATTCTCATGTCTTTCTTTTGAGTTTAATAAAGGATTGGAATGTTCCAAATCCCCTATGTAAACAATTTATTATCTTTTAATTTGAGTAATAAGAGAATCATTTTATTGTCTTTGCTTATTGTCTTTATTTATTTTTCCTTGTGCCATGTAATTTTTGCCCATGACGTCCTTATAGGAATCTTCACCATGCCCATGGTCTTTTCCTTTATCTTTTGCCTAGACTGCCTGTAGACACCGCATTTTGTACCCCTTACGACTCGAGCCCCTGTTCCCCAATGATGCTGAAATTCTAAGACCTAAGATTGATTTAAGGCCCAATCAGATGTTAAATTTACTTGAGAAATGTTAAAATGAAAAATATAACTTTTAATGAGCAAATAAATCTATTTTTGAAAAAGTAAAGCCAAGGAAGTCCACGGCCTGCGCACGCAGGAATCAACCTATGCTCGTAGCCATGATGCATGTGCATACAGCCTTGAGCCTACGCGCGCATGTAGGGTTATAGAAACATAAAAAAATGCAAGTTTTCTGCATTAAATCTGAGGTTTGGAACAAATCCCACATCGTCTGGGAGCCGTTCCAAACCCCCCATTTTCACAACATAAATAGCCATACATGGTACCTTTTCAAAGAACAAAGAAATCCTAAGGGAAAACACTAAGATTCACTAGAAATAGTGAATCAAAGAGGGAGTATTTTACAAAACATTCTCAAGTCAATTTTCTTTTGATTGGGGCCTTTTCTAGCCTTGATCTTTGAGTTTAAGATTACTAGTCACTTTTTTTTATTGATTGTGAATAGATTTGACTGAGGGGAACAGTCAAAAATCAAGCTTGAAGAGATTATGTTTTGAGGTATTAGTTCTAAGTTTTATCTTTCTTTTCCTTTAATTTGATTTTGTTTGTGTTTGTTTCTTTGCTTGTTTTAATATGATTATGTAGTTAAGGTTTAAGTAGTTTATATGTTTTAAAGTATGTTAGGTTGTTAGAATTATTGTTTTGAAGTCTTGCTTTATTTTCTGTGTTGCTATGTTCTTGGCTAGGGTTTCTAGGGTCGAACCCATGTACGCATAGTCCTGCATGCATGCGCAGGCCGGATTATGCGTATGCAGGCTTGTTCATACACACGCATGATCCTGCCCAGAAACACTAACTCTAGTTTTTCTGATTTTGTTTCTTATTTCCTTGCATAAATATGCTTCTATTTTGATCCTTTATATTTATATATATATGTATATATATATTTGAGTCTCTGTTTCATTGTTTGTTGTTTGTTTGTCCCCTCACATGTTCAAATTAGGATTTATCTTTTGCTTCTTTGATTTATCAGCTTTATTAGACCTAGAAAGTTATATGATTTAAAATAGAATAAAATCTTTCAGCAAAAAAAAAAAAAAAAAAAAAAAAAAATCAAATTGAACTAAAAAGGGTATACACAAAATGTCAAAAACTCCAAAAGAAACCCATTTTTCGAAAAGCCAAAATAAAGGGGGTGTTTGGTACATGAACTTAAAAACATGTGTTTGAAAACATGTGTGGATATACTTGTGGATGAAAAAGTGTGTGGAAATATGTGTAATGTTATTTAAAAACTTAAAACATGTGTTTGAGTAGGTGGACCAAACGGGGCCAAAGTTTCTTATAAGTGTTTAAAAGTCAAGAACACAAGTGTTTGAAATTCAAGAACACGTTGTTTCGTTTGCTTGAAGCTAAAACACATTCTTTTGGTGGAAGTTAGAATATGTTAGAAATACTGAATAAGTGTATTGTATTTTTCAATGAAAGAATATACATGAGTGCCTTTATATAGGAGGCATATGAGTGCAGTACAAGTAAGAGTGTAGTACAAGAATGTATGCTATACAAGTAATCTAATTGGGCCTAAAGCCCACAACACTATACACGTTAACAGCCCCCCTCAAACTCAAGGTAGATGTGAGACCAACTTGAGGTTGTCAACCAAAGTACGAAGGCGTCTCTTAGGATGTGATTTGGTGAAGATATCTGCAAGTTGATCTTTAGAGGAGACTGAGATCAGCTTGAGAGCACTATGGACAAGATGATAATGGATAAAATGACAATCGATCTCAATGTGTTTAGTCCGTTCATGGAAGACATCATTGTGAGCAATATGAATGGCACTTTGATTGTAAAAATTGCTCACAATAAAGAGGAGTAGCAGAGGATGTAGACACACCTAAGTCTTTGAGAAGCCATCGTAGCCAAAGAAACTCAGATGTGGTATTAGCAAGGGCACGATATTCTGCTTCAGTACTGGAACGGGCTACATGAGTTTGTTTCTTGCTTCGCCAAGAAATCAAAGAAGAACCAAGAAGAAAGCAATAACCAGTGGTGGACCTGCGATCGGTGGGATCTCCTACCTAATCAGCATCAGAAAATGCATGGAGAATAATAGGAGACTAAGCAGAGTAGAAAAGACCATGGAAGAGAGTGCCCTTTAGGTATCGAAGAATGCGCAAAACAGCAGCATAGTGAGTCGTTTATGGAGCAGACAGATACTGGCTCACCTGGTGAACAACATAGGAAATGTCTAGACGAGTGACAGTGAGATAAACTAGGCTGCCAACCAAGTATCTGTAAAGAGAGGGATTAGACAATGGTTTCCCCCCTGAGGGAGTCAGATGCACATTAAGCTCAACTAGAGTGTCAACAGTCTTGCTATCAGTGAGTCCAGCTCGAGACAAGAGTTTAGAGGCATACTTGGCTTGAGTAATATAAAGTCCATCTGTAGAATGAGTGATTTCAAGACCCAAGAAGTAGCTAAGATGTCCAAGATCTTTCATCTCAAACTGCTGACTAAGAAACTCCTTGAGTTCTTGAATGCCACTAAGGTCATCACCAGTTATGATCATATCATCCACATACAGGAGAAGTAAAATAGTGCCTTTGTCAGTGCGACGAATAAATAAGGCAAAATCATAATGACTGGCCATGTAACCCAAGCGAGAGATGGTAGAGCTAAATTTGGCAAACCAAGCTCGTGAAGCTTGTTTAAGGCCATAAAGGGCACGTCGAAGGTGACAAACCTTGTTTGAGTCAACATAGAGACCAGGAGGAGGTTGCATATAAACTTCTTCACTTAAATCCCCATTAAGGAATGCATTTTTGACATCCATCTAAAAAAGGTCCCATTTACTGGCAACAGCAACAGCTAAGAAGGCATGAACAGATGAGATACGAGCAACCGGAGCAAAGGTTTCTTCATAATCAATCTCATACTCCTGTGTAAAACCTTTTGCAACAAGACGAGCTTTGTAGTGCTCAATGGACCTATCAGAGCGAGTCTTAATCTTGTAAATCCACTTACAACCAACCACAAATTTCCCAGGAGGGAGTGTCACTAAATCCCAAGTATGGTTTTTAAATAATGCATCAAGTTCCTCTTTCATTGCAATCTGCCATAAAGGGTCAGTAGAAGCTTCATGATAGGTTTGAGGCTCGTGTAGTGTAGCAAGGGCAGTATAACAATGATAGTCAAGTAAATGTGCAGGAATGGATCTTACCCGAGTTGAGTGACGAGGTGGAATGTCTTGTGCAAGATCTCCAAGCGGAGTAGGAGCAGGGGACCCAAGCTCAGGGTTGGGGTTGGGTAGCTCGTCTTCGACTTGTTCATCTTTCACTTGTTCATTAAAGGGTGAACTAGGAAAGGGATCAATGATATCTAGTGGTTGGACAGAGAAGTCTACAAGAGAATCAGAAGCTATTACAGGAGGATCAGGAGCAGCTACAAAGGGAATATGTGCCTCATCTGGAAAAAGATCTAAGACAGAAGAGGAAGATAAGGAGACACGGAAGTGAAAGAGCTCGACAAAGAGGTGATGTTCCCAAAAGACAACATTGCGGGAGATACGAAGACAATGAGAGATAGGATCATAACACCGATACCCTTTTTGAGTTTCGTCATAGCCAAGAAAACAACAAAGCCTTGACCGAGGCTCAAGTTTGTTATGCTCATGTGGCTGAAGAAGAATGAAACAAGTGGAACCGAAGGAGCGAAGGTGGTGATAGTTTGGAGGTGACCCAAAAAGGCGCTCATATGGAGTTTGATTTTGGATGACAGGACTTGGAATGCGATTAATAACATGAACAGCATGAAGAGCAACTTCACCCTAAAAAGGAGCAAGAACTTTGGCAGAGAGAAGGAGAGCATGAACAGTGTCAAGAATATGATGAAGTTTTCGTTCGGCTCTACCATTTTGCTAAGAGGTACCTGGACAAGTTAGTTGATGAACAATGCCATAGGAATGCAAAACAGCTTGGAAAGCATATTGAGTGTACTTAAGAGCATTATCAAATCGAAAAATTTTGATACGTTTGGAAAATTGAGTTTCAACCATTTTTGCAAAATTAAAATATACTTGCAAACGATGTTTCATATTAAAAATCCAGCTATAGCGAGAATAATCATCAACAGAGACAACAAAATATCGAGATCCACCAATACTAGAGACAGAGGATGGCCCCCAAACATCAGAATGAATAAGGTCAAAGATATCAGTGGATATTGATTCACTAGTATTGAAAGGAAAAGCTGGTTGTTTTCCTAACTGACATGAAACACAATCAAAATTTTCTGTAGACACTGAACCTAACAAACCTCTAGAAGCCAATTGTTGTACCCGAGAAGAAGATGCGTGACCAAGTCGAGCATGCCAAAGTGTAAGGGAAGGAATAGAAGAAACTGCAGCAGCTGCAGCAATAGAAACATAAGCAATAAGTGGAAGACGAAAGTTGTCCACAGGAAACATACGCCCAACTCTGGGACCGATCCCAAGCTCCTGTCCTGTCCTCGGATCCTGCACAATACACCCAGAATAATCAAAGATAATGCGATAACCCAACTCAGCTAATTGTCCCACAGAAAATAAATTGTAAGAAAGGTTAGGAACATTAAAGACCCCAGGAACCGAGAGGTTGGAGGTCGAAACGGAACCTATATTATGACCAGACATTGTGGAACCATTTGCTGTGCGAATATTAAGAGGGTGTGGTGCAAGTTTAAGTTCAGAAAATAAGGACGAGTGAGGTGTCATGTGATTGCAACAAGCAGAACCCATAAGCCAAGAGGAAGGAGACATACCAGATAAAGCTGAGAGAGAAGAGGAATAAGATGCATTAACCAACCATACGAATGACATTAGTGATGATGTTTTTAAGGTCATCTGTGGACATGGTGAAAGTGCGACCTGAAAACTTTGACTATGTAGAGACGGGAGCCATTGGTTGGACACTCTCAGTGTTAGCAACAGTAGCAGCAGAAATTGAAACAGTTGATTTGTTGCGATGATAGCAAGTCTTAATATTGTGGCCAAAACGTTTGCAAAAATTGCAAAAATGTTTGCTGGATTGTCGACGACGATTATTGCAACAAGAAGAACACCTGTCCTTATTCTTCATTTAGAAGCAAAATATGCAAAAATGGACTACAAAAATGAAATTTACGCGAAAAACTGGGTAAGGAGCACCTGGACTGTAAAAAGTCAACTCTAGGTCAAAGTCAAAGGTCAACGCATGGTCAAGTCAACGGTCAAGATCAACAGAGGCTGATGTAAGCAAGATGATGTAAGCGCTAACTGGGTGCTAACTGGATGATGACGTCAGCAGGTAAGCAACTAGGGCTAATGTGGCAGGTGACGTCAATGGGCAGCAGGGTGGCGCGTGTGGCGCGTAGCTGATGTTGCAAAGAACTTCATGTGGCATGTGAGACGTCTGATGAGGCCGATTCTTTTCCGACTTTGTAGATCGAAGAAAGACAATTCCGACAGAGGCGGCGGCAACAGGATCAGAGCAATACTGATGGCGTGTGGAAGATTTTGCCGAAATTTTGACCAACGCGTGAATGGTCAGATGAGGAAGTTTCCTGCGGCGTTGTGTAGAGGGATTGAAAATCTACACGGTGATATGTCTTATGTCCTAATCAGAGGTCAGAGGTGACAGACCCGATAATAGCAGTGGTTTTTGGCAGCAGAAGAGGAGCTTCTGGCAGCAGAGATTCAACCCTGAGGACCTTTGACGTCGGCAGGGCAATCGGGAGAGGGCACTGAAAGGGTTTACTAACCACAGAATTTGAGGCAGCGAAAAATACCGACAAAACAAGACTGCAAGACACAAGAAATGCAAGACACAAGAAAATTAGAGCAGTGGCTCTGATACTATGTTAAATATTAGCATTGATACACCATGTTAAATGTGCTAGTATGGATGCGGAAGCGAAAGCATAAAGTATAGAACACAATAACACACGAGAATTACGTGGTTCAACTTAACGGCCTACATACACGGAGGAAACCCTAAAGGGTTACATCAATAATATATTAAAGTGTAGTACAAATCCTGTATTACAATGAATCATAACATGTGTATATATAGTAGACTAAACCCTAGACTAATAGACTTCTAGTACAAGTAGGAGACTTGGCTTACATACAAAGTAGAATTAAGCTTAGACCTATGCTAATGGGCTAATATATCTCTAACGGAACACATACTCTCTCATTTTCTCTTAAATTTCCACCAAACTTCTCCCCAGCGGAAATCCATGTCACGTTAATTTTCCAGACATACATCATTCACTCTTTCGTTCACTAGGGGCTAGATCTGGGTATGTGTGGGGCAACAAATCCTTAGTCTTGGCCAAATTCTCTCCATATAAAAACATCATCACCGCAATTCCTATCAACCCATCTGTGAAAATAGTGCACAGACACGTGAGTATGGGACCCACCACCCTTCTTGCTTCTTGCCAACACAAACATATTCCAGGTACACGTGGGTGAGACTTTTGGGTTTAGAACAAAAAGTTTCGGAGAACAATGGGTAAAAAGCGGTGGCTAAGAGAGAGAAATAAAAGGATAAATACAGTTACTGCACCTAAGATTTGTAAATGTTGAAATTTGAAGACATATGCATAAATTTTTTACCAATAACACTTTTTTTTATTTTTTTTTATCTTGTTTTCTTTTGTTATAAAAAAAAAATGAAATGGAGGAGAAAGATATAAAAGAATATCAAAAAGACCTATTAAACATCATTTTTAACCGATGTAAGTTACATAAACTTAAGGAAAAAATACTTAGGTACTCTGGGAGTAATGCTCCCTCCTCTCACATGAGAGTTGAGTCCCATGATACGCACCACAGGGCTCACCTCACATGTGAGAAGAGGGAGCAATACTCTCAAACTACATTAGAAATTCCCCGCTTATGTAGTTCTTTTATAAATATTACTCTTTTATTAGTGCGTTATCTTTTATTATGGAGTTCCTTTCAAAACTTCCTTTATAAATATTACTCTTTTATTAGTGCGTATCTTTTTATCCCCCATGAACAAAATTAAGTAATACGAAAAAAAAAAAAAAAAAAAAAAAGGTATGTTTTTTTTTTTTGTTAATCTATTCCTGTATGCATTATTTCTCTTACAAAATTTTGATCCCACAACTATTTGGTATAGATATATGTATATACCGAATGCATAATATAATTATTGCTATTGTAAATCTCTAATTGAGAAAATCTAGATGCCTATGTAATTGTGTAAGTAGTGGCGGAGTCATGAATTTTTTATAGGTAGCCAAACTAAATATAATAAAGTATGATTAAAAAAAAATCTTTTATTTTATAAATCACTTTTAAGTCAACAAAGTATATACCTTGCATTCCTTTCCCTTTTTTTTTCTCTCAACCATCACGTCCATTTTTCCATTTTTCTTATTCTTTCGTTTTATTTTTTATGAGCTTTATCCTAAACTAAAAGTGGTGAGAAGAATAAAGAACTTCCAAATAAATATCATAAATTATTTTCTTTCATAATCATTTTCTTTCATATCTTCCTTTTATAAATATTACTCATTAAGAGTTCATATAAATATATATATATATATATATATATATATTTTGCTTCCGCGTGATGTGAGTTCATAAGCCTTCATTCCATTCACATTACGTGTGTCCTCAGTAAAATGGAAGTATCATAGATGCCGATGACTACTCATGGTGGCTTAATGGCGCCTCATGTTAGCAATGGTGGTTCTGTATGGTGTTGTCTTTAGCTTCGGGGTTTTCTTTTAGTTGAGAGTTCAGGATTTACGGTATACCAGTTGCCCGCTTGATAGGGGTTCATGTATAGTCATAGTTGTATTTGCTTACCTCGGAAAATTAATGCCACGTATAAAATCTGTTAAAAAATTGCCATTAAGAAAAATAAAGAATTATGTTTTTTTTTACAAAAATTATTTTTATTAATTTTATAGATTTTTATTTTTTTATGTGAGAATTTTTATTTTATTTATCAATTTTTAAAAAGTTAGTTAATTGCAATTTAACGGCAACTTTTTTAATGAAATTAGACGAAAGGCATTGAATAGCAAGTTTGTTCGATTCAATGATGCGATATCAACCTAATTAATCAGTGGCAATCAATTGAATGATCAAGTATGTGCCTAATATATAATTAAGATCAAATTCCACATTGGTACGGATTGTAAGGGAGAACTAATGTACCCTTAATGCTCCCTTCGGGTGGTATTAGCTGATCTAAGTTCTTCTCTTTTAGGCTTATCAAAAAAAGAAAAAGAAAAAAAAGAGTAAAAGTTCTTCTCTTTTAGGCTTAAAAAAAAAAAAAAAAAAAAAAAAAAGAAGCTAAAATGCAAAACTGACCCTCTAAGTTTCACCTTTAGTTATTTCAGTCCTTTAAGTTTCAATTTTGTCATTTCAGTCTTCTAAATTTTAAATTTTGTCAATTTCGTCCTCCATTACCTTTCTGTACGGCACACTGGTACTCAGGACCATTTGGGCCTTAGGACATAATCCAAAGATATGAGCCAGCGCCTCGACTTTGCCGGGCCCAGAATAACAGTCTCATTCGTGAAAGGTGCGCGGCCATGCTTGGAGTGCTCCGAGAAGGGCTGTCGGACAAGAAGCCGACGCTGGTCCTCTTCTAACCGTGCCGTATAATTATGCTCAGCTTCTCCGGCTGGTCCGGGAAGCGTCACTGCCGAGGATATATCACGAAGTGGGAACCATTTCCAAGGCCACTCCCACCTAAGCCCACTTACAATTAACCATATTGGACCCTCAATTGCACTAACCGTTGCAGCAATCATGACCCTTCCACTAACCTGATGCTATAAATACAGCAAGTTGGGTACGAAGTTGGGGATCGAAAAAACAGGAGAGAAAGGTGAGGGAGTGAAAGGTCAGCTCGGCAGAGTCTCTGTGCCGGGAACCACCCAAAGTAGGAAATCCTATACCCAGATTACAAATAGGTTGTGAGCCCCTTCGAGGTTGGGCCTACCCCGCCTCTTAGACACGCACAATTGGCGCCGTCTGTGGGAATCTCCTACAACGCTGTGGTTCTGAAGAGACTCAACCTCGGGAGAATGTCGGAGAGGCGCTCGGGGGGACACGCGGAGAGCGGCTCCGAGGGGGGTTCTCGGGGGTCCACCTGGCGAGAACGGAGGCAAAAGGGACGAGAAGATAGGGGGCATGAGGAAGAGCGGTCGGGTCTCGGGGAGGGGTCATACCAGACTCAACAAACGGCGTCAGAAGCCTCGGGACGCCGACAACGTGGCGACGGAGATGAAGAGCTCGAACGGTTACGCGAGTTGGTAAGGGATCTGGAGTTGCGGGCAGAGGACAGGCGCCAAAGGAGGGACCGAGGAAACCGAGATAGAAGGTCGGCTACGGGGGAAAACCGACACGACGCCGGGTCCGGTCAATCCAACCCCCGCCGACGGAGGGACCGTTCGCTCTCGCAAGAATCCCGTCATCACCGTAGACGCTCACACTCACAGGAATCTCGCCGTCAAAGGAATCGCTCACACTCGCAGGAATCGCGCCATCAAAGGAATCGCTCACGCTCTCGGGAATATGCGGACCGGGGTTCAGACTCCCCCGAAGAGTGGCGACCCCGCAACGCCGCCATGGACGCGATGAGTAGGGCTCTACGAAGAGCTGCCCGGTCACCTTTCTCGGAAGATATTGAACGCGCCCTAATGCCGAACAGATTCACGCGCCCGCCCTTCAACATATATGACGGGAAAACGGACCCGGTGGAGCACGTCAGCCATTACATCCATATGATGTCTCTACATTCGCACAATGATGCGTTGATGTGCAAGATGTTTCCCTCGAGCCTCGGTTCGACCGCTCTGAGATGGTTCAATGGGTTGAGGAAGGGCTCTATCCACAGTTTTGCCGAACTGATCCAAGAATTCGGCGTTCGGTTCATGACATGCAGTCGGGTGCCCCAACCCGTGGATGCCCTATTGTCTATGAAAATGAAGGTCGGGGAGACGCTTCGCAGCTACGCCAGTCGGTACTGGGAGCTTTATAATGAGATCGGTGGGGGGTGACCCCTCCCGAAGGAACCAAAACCTCTACTGCACCTATCACAAAGACAAGGGGCACACCACCGAGCAGTGCCGCGTGTTGAAAGACCATTTGGAACAGTTGGTGAGAGCAGGACACTTGAAGGAGTTCGTGGCAGATCCCGAAAATCGGGGCGCTGGTCACGGCGCTCAGCAGGGAAGAATCCCTCTGCCCCCGCCGTTGGGAGTGATTGAGGTAATACACGTAGCCCCGAAAAGTACGCCTACGGCCAGAAGGGGGGTATTGACAGTTGTGCCCGCAAAGAGGTCCCCGGACGGGACATTACCCGAGAAGAGGGCAAAACTTGCTTAGGAAGCCTTAGCGTTTGATGAAAAGGACTTGGAGGGAACGGTTCAGCCGCACGACGACGCACTAGTAGTCACGGCACGGATAAGTGGCTTCCTGGTCAAGAGGGTGATGATAGATCAAGGAAGCGGGGCCGACGTGATGTACTCGGACTTGTTTAAGGGGCTCGGGTTGAAGAGCCAGGATCTGACGAAGTATGACACGCCGCTCGTCTCATTTGATGGAAGGGCCGTGGTTCCCGAGGGACAGATTTCCCTCCCCGTCAGCATGGAGGGGAAGGAGGTGATGGTGACCTTCATCGTAGTCAATTCATTTTCTCCGTACACGGCCATACTAGGAAGGCCGTGGATCCACGTCATGGGAGCTGTACCGACCACGTTACATGTGAAAATCAAGTTTCCTACCGAGCATGGAGTGGCAACAGTCCGAGGAAGTCAGAGGGTTGCCAGACAATGCCTGGTCACAGCAGTCAGCTGGAAGGATAAACAGGGTGAACGGACCGCGGAAGACGCACCGTTATAGCAATTACAGGAGCCCCAGGGGAAAATGGGGGCTAGTTGTACCGAGGAGTTGATCAGAGTCCAGATATTGCCGGACATAGGGAGGTACTTTATGGTAGGGGCGAACATGGGGGAGCAGGATAGAGTAGAGACCCTATTGCTGCTGGTACAGAATGCAGATGTATTTGCCTGGTCCCCGTACGAAGTACCCGGGGTTGACCCCGAGTTTATTAGCCATAGACTCAACGTAGACCCATCATTTCCTCCTAAGAAGCAGAGACCGAGGAGGTCGGCTAGAGAGCACATCGAAGCAGTTAAGTCAGAAGTCCACAAGCTGAAGGAGGCGGGGGCGATAAAGGAAATTTATTTCCCTGAGTGGTTGGCGAATACCGTCGTCGTAAAGAAGAAGAGCGGCAAGTGGAGGGTGTGTGTGGATTTCACGGACTTAAACCGAGCATGTCCAAAAGATCCGTTCCCAATGCCGAAGATTGACCAGTTGGTGGACTTTACGTGTGGCCACCCGAGGATGAGTTTCCTTGACGCCTTTCAAGGGTACCACCAGATTGCACTAGCGCCCGAGGATCAAGAAAAGACTGCATTCATCGCTCCGGATGCCAACTACCACTACACCGTGATGCCCTTTGGGCTAAAGAATGCCGGTGCCACCTATCAGCGAATGATGACGAGAATGTTTCGAGATAAGATTGGGTGCACGGTTGAAGTGTACATCGACGACATGGTGGTGAAAAGTAAACAGGAAAGTCGGCACATTGAAGACCTCCGGGGGGTATTCGAAGTACTACGGCAGCATAAGCTACGCCTCAATGCCGAGAAATGTGCTTTCGGGGTAAACGCCGGTAAATTTCTAGGATATTTAATAACTGGCCAGGGGATTGAGGTCAACCCCGAACAAATAGAAGCCGTCAATCGCCTTAGACCCCCGAGTAACCCTAAGGAGGTACAGATATTGGCCGGGATGTTAGCCGCCCTTAATCGGTTTATTTCCAAATTCGCCGACCGGTGCCGGCCATTCTACCAGCTTCTGAAGAAATGGAGGGGGTTTCAATGGGATGAGGAGTGTGAAAGAGCTTTCCAGGACCTCAAGGCGTACTTAACCCAGGCGCCCATGCTAACAGCCCCGGACCCCGGGGAGGACCTATTCATGTATCTGTCAGTTTCCGATCACGCAGTAAGTGCCGTGCTTTTGAAGGATAAAGGAGTCCAGCACCCGGTGTATTATATCAGCAAAACCCTGGTCGATGCTGAGATCAAATACCTGCCCTTAGAGAAGCTGATACTAGCCCTAGTTCATGCCACGAGGAAGTTACCCCACTATTTCCAGGCTCATACCGTGTACGTATTGACGGGGTATCCTTTGCAATCATTGTTAAAAAGGTCCGACTTCACGGGGCGGATAGCTAAATGGGGGACTCGGATCGGGGCCTTCGACATACGGTACAGGCCGAGGAACTCGGTGAAGGGACAGGTACTGGCAGATTTCGTAGCTGAATTCTCCCCCAGAGCTGAAGGGGAGGTGGTCTGCCGCGTAGAATGTCCCCCGTGGAAAGTGTTCGTGGACGGAGCCTCGAGCTCCCTGGGGGCTGGTGCTGGGATGGTGATTGTCACTCCGGAGAAGATACGATTGGAACACTCACTCAGGTTGGGGTTTAAGGCCTCAAACAACGAGGCCGAATATGAGGCTTTGATCGCCGGGCTGAATGTCGTCTTAAGTCTAGGTGCTCGGGAGGTGGAAGCTTACTCGGATTCACGCTTGGTTGTCAACCAAGTCCAAGGCAGTTTCGAAGCTCGCGACCCACGAATGAAGGAGTATCTACGGGTAGTACAACAGGTCATGGGCAAGTTTGCTACGGCGAGGGTGATCCACATTACCCGAGGGCAGAACAAGCATGCGGACTCCTTGGCTACGTTAGCCTCGGCAATAACCGACAGCATCCCTCGAATGATTAAGGTAGAGCTCGTAACGGAGCCAAGTATCAGGGCCGTGGCCAACGCCGATGTCAGCGGAATCAGTGTTACAACAATTTCGGCGCGTGACCCGTGCTGGATGGACCCGATTGTGGACTTCTTGTCCAAAGATCATCTTCCGGATGACGAGAAGGAGGCCGGTAAAGTCCGACGGGTGGCCCCTCGCTATTGGTTGTCGGCAGATAAGAAACTCTATCGAAGATCCTTCGGGGGGCCGTACCTGTTATGCCTACATCCCGGGAAGGTGAACGAACTGCTAGCCGAACTACATGGAGGTGTGTGTGGCGGCCACGTGGGGGAACGTTCGTTAGCTCACCGAGCGATGACACAAGGATTTTGGTGGCCGAAGATGCGACAGGATGCCGTCGAATACGTGCGAAAGTGTGAAAGATGCCAAAGGCACGCCCCCTTGATACACCAGCCAGCAGGACACCTGAACCCGGTCAGCAGTCCCTGGCCTTTTGCGCAGTGGGGGCTGGATATTTTAGGCCCGTTCCCCCGTGCCACGGGAAACAGGAGGTACGTTCTGGTGGCAGTCGATTACTTCACTAAGTGGGCAGAAGCGGAGGCGCTGGCTAACATACGGGACGCAGACGTCAAAAAATTCGTGTGGAAAAACATAGTCACTAGGTTTGGAGTGCCGGACTCTCTTATTTCGGATAATGGCCTGCAGTTCGATAGCAAGGCCTTCCGCGAATTCTGCTCCAATCTCGGCATCAAGAATAGATACTCCACCCCGGCCTATCCTCAAAGCAATGGGCAGGCTGAAGCTGTTAACAAGACAATTTTGAGCGGGCTGAAGAAAAGGTTGGACGAGGCGAAAGGAAGATGGGCCGAAGAGCTGTATAATGTGTTGTGGGCATACCGGACAACCCCCAGGCGCTCCACGGGAGAAACCCCATTTTCCATGACGTACGGAGTGGAGGCTGTGATACCGGCAGAAGTAAACCTGTGCAGTGCAGGCGTGGGCGGATTCAATCCAGCGCTAAACGACTCGCGGATGACGGAGAATTTGGATCTGTTAGACGAATTCCGGGAAGCAGCCACCGTACGACTAGCCGAGTATCAACAATGCATAGCGCGGCGGTACAACCAAGACGTAAAGGCAAGGGAGTTCAGCGCCGGGGACCTGGTGCTACGAAAGGCAGTGGGAAAAATGCGGGAAACGAATGCTGGGAAGCTGGCCCCGACCTGGGAGGGACCCTACAGAGTCACTGCTGTCGCGGGCGCGGGGTCGTATTACCTGGAGGGTCTAGACGAGAGACCACTCCCTCGACCGTGGAACGTATATAATTTAAAAAGGTTTTATCACTAATCAGTTGTAATTTAAAGCTTGGGTCAGTTATAACGTGGAAGCATTTTGCCCTATATTATTACTGTTCCTCGGTCACATTATCGTATTATACTTCTCAAATTCCATCTGAGCCGATAAGGACGGAAGCCTGATTCTCGGTTCGATTACCATCACCGAGCATATGGGAACCTTGATCTAAAGGGGCCTAAGGACAGAAGCCTGCTTCTCGGTTCGATCCCCATCACCAAGCAGGTGGAAACCTTAACCTAAAGCATTCCCACTAAAGACGGAAGCCTGATTCTCGGTTCGATTATCATCACCGAGCAGGTGGA
>JARYZH020001049.1:0-43944 GCA_030021035.2 Notholithocarpus densiflorus | reverse complement strand
GAGAGAGAGAGAGAGAGAGAGAGAGAGAGATGCAAAGAACAACAAATGATGTTGTGATTAAAATAATGCAAACCTAAGTGTAGATTTTTCACAAGTAGTAATATCTCGGTGAGTCCGAGGTCGATCCACAAGTAATAATAGACACTAATGTAAAAACTAAGAACATTTATTATTAAGTAGTAAATAAAAAACAATTGTTTCTTTTTCACCCACTGATGGAGCAAGTTAATATTGAAACTACAATTGATAATAGCAAAATAAATCTATGAGAAATTAATGGAGGGAAAACACTAGGGATTCAAGGATCCACCTAATATATTATGACATGAACTTGGATTATTTTTAACTCAATTAGGGTAGAGAGCCAACTCGCCTTATCGGAAGATAAAAAAATAAAGTACTCAAACAAAGTATAAAGTAGATTGACTATGAGTGATTGAGCAAATCAATCAATTGGCATGTTATAGGGGAGAATAAGCATTCAATTTATTCTCAAATCATAATGAATCTAGGAGTTCAAGCATTCGATATAAATAAAAATCATATTATATCTTAAAAACTTATCAACATGCAATGATTCCAAATAGTAAATCAATCTCAAAACTCAATCATCAATCCATAGAAAGCACATAGACAATCCCAAGAACACATGATAAAAATATTAGGTTTCACCTCTAACCCTAGATAGAGATTTAGCCGCACTTAGTTATGAAAAAGAAATCCATCAAATACAATGCTAAATGTGTAAAAAATAATAAAACAAAAGATGAAAAAAGTTCTAGGGTTTTTCCTCCACTATAACCTCAGCCTCCTCCAAAAGAAAAAGGGAAAATCCCTCAAATTTAGGATGAGAATTTCTTGATTTTCGGAATTGTCTCCACTGTCAATTTCCAGCCCACATTTTACCTTCAAAATTATTTTTATGGAATATCTAGTGAACTACATACTTGTAGACCTTCAAGTCTTCTTTCCATGGCCACAAGAATCAGGTCAATCAGACATATGTGCAAGAAGTTATAGCAAAAGTACGGAAACAGTGCAGAATGTTTCTATATTAGGATTTTTCTAATTTTGACTTGGACGAATTTCTTTCTTCCCTTTTTTATTCTCACACATTTTTTACTTTTTTAATGCTTCAAAACCATGCTCCAATTGATCTTGACCCTTGGATTCTCTTGGTAGCATGTCTGAATGGTTTTAATCTCCTACAAGAGAAAAATACATGTAATGATTATATTTTTGAGAAATATTTCAAACTCACATATTTACGTGTAATTAAACATGAATTAATGTGATATTGTCTACTAAGACTAAGATAATAGTTTAATTTTAAGCAATAAACAAATGATACTAGTTGCGAGCATGAGTCAAGCCATTGAGAAAAGTAGAGTTATTGCTTCTGCATAGTTACGATAAGAGCAAAGTTGTCGGTTCAGTCAAGGAAAACTCAAGATCATAGTATCTCTCTTAGTACTTTTTTAAGAAAATGGAATTAGACATTATTTTTATGAAATGGGCTGAACAAATTACGAGTATAAAATAATTGAGTTTTTTTATATTATTTTTTGAAATTATTTTTTGTTGAATATTTTGTTCAATTGGTGTTGCTTGGTCTAATCTTGTTATTATTTGGGTTATTTTTTTACGTTATTTGGACTAATATTTGTTGTTATTATTCAAAATGAGGTTAGAAAAATAATAATAATGCTACATCTACAACATTTTCAGAATAATTTTACAAGAAATATTTTGTGGTAAGCTATTATTAATTCTAATTTAGACCTAATACATACATCATTTTGTTACCCACTAATAATAGCTTGTCTTATAACAACAAAATAAAAATGAACCCAAAAAACAAAAATAAATAACCCCAAACAAAAACAAGACTAGATCAAACAACAACAAACTAACAAATTATTAAACAAAAAGCCTATCGAAAACAAAAAATTAAAAATCCCTAATAATTCAAATTTGTAACTAGTTCAACACATCACATAAAAATAATCTCTAATTTCATTTTTCCTTAAAAAAAATATAAAGATAAATACTGTGGTAGAGTGTTCTTCCTTTCGGTATTGGCAATTATATTCTCTTGGTTTTGCAATCAACAATTTTTTCATCCTCTTCTTAGTGATTTAGTTTGCAGTTGTAGCAAATCTCTCTCTCTCTCTCTCTCTCTCTCTCTCTCTCTCTCCAGATTTCTTTGCTCTAAGCTTTTTCTCTTTCTTTTCTCAGCTTTTTCTTTCTTTCTTAACACTCCAATTTGGGTTGTGATCTGCATTTATGGGTTTTCTTTCTTTATTTAGAGTTTGTGAGTTTTATGGGAGAATTTGTTGTGGTGTTGAAGTTAATGGTAGTGTGAGTGGATCTGCTATGGTGGATGGGTTTGATTTTTTTTTTTTTTTTGGTGATTTGTGAGGTGGTGGATGGAAAACAACGATGATAGGTTGGGTTTTTGAGGGTTTTGATTAGTGGATTTGTAGGTTGCCGGTGGTGGCAGGAGGCGGTGAAACTTTAAGTTGGATGCTGGCCTCTATGTTTGGCCTCTTCAGTTCCTAGAGGGTTTTCTCAACTCTCAATTGGAGAGAGAATGTTCGCGAGTAAGGGAAGACCATTCTGACCCAAACAGGAATTGAGTTATGAGAACTGAGTTTGAGTGATGCTTTAAACCAAACAGACCCTAGGTACTCATGTTTGAATTATCGTAGAAAATAATTTCTTATCATGTTTCTTAATATAGAAACATAAAACTTTTAACAGAGTTTCAACTTAAGATAAAATTGAATGACATAGGATGAGAAAATAATTCAAATGCAAAGATATAAAGAATGTATGATAATTGTTAGTGTAATTGAAATGGTAGATACCAATAGATAGGTAGAGCACCCCGACCATAGTATGCAACTCCAGGAGCACATGGATAAGAGTTGTTGTAGTGCTCGTCACAGTAATCTGAGTTGGAATTCATTTCCTTATTATAACATAAACTCCAATCTAATTGTTCCTTGGTTGCCACTTTATGTCCACCTGAAAAATTTCATCCACTTTTACTTTGCATGGACATTGAGTGAGTGAGTGATTATTAGCTATTGCTCATATGTGATTTAACTATAGTTTGTTGATCGAGACATTGTGCTTCAAATTAATTTAGTTTCAACCTAATTTGTTTTCTTAAAGAAAATAATTAAACCACTCTATGAGTAGACTCACTTACAAGCCAATGCTTCCATCATTTGCTTTAAAAATGTAGGATTCAAAAAGTATTTTAATATTTGAATTATAAATCCCATCCCATCTTGGCTCCTATTGCCGGAATAATACAATTTGTCAATTATTTTAGGTTACATTACGAATGTGATCATTTAATTATTGGGTAAAGTTCAATTTTGTCACTCAATTAGTAATGTATCATTTTAGTCCTTCAAATTTTAAAATCGAGTCAATTTCATCCTTAGGCAATTGTCCATTTATAAATATTAATAGAATTAAGAGTTGAAATTGATTTGATTTTAAAATTTTTACATTTTCATAATTACTTTTTAACTTGTATTCTATTTTCCACATTTAATTAATTTTTTTTAAAGATGAAATTGATTTGATTTTGATTTATTTTTACTTGATTTTAAATTTTGAGGGACTAAATTGGTATAATTAATAGTTGAAGAACTAATTTAACAAAATTGAGGGACCAAATTCACCTTTACCATATAGTTGAAAAATCAAAATAGTAATTAACCAATTTTTATAACATTCATGTTCAGTTAAATCATTTTAATAAAATATAATATGTAACAAAGCCGAAATTATACATCAATTCGTAAGACATTTAATAACTAAACGACATAAAAGCATTAAAACATTAAAATCCATTTCCAACTTCATCAAATTAAAGCTTTCTTGGTTGGAATATTTCAAACTAAATGTAGATGTTTTTGACATATTAAATAATCAATAATATCTATTGCTAGGTGTTCATCAAAATATCTATCTCTAGGTAACCAATTGTTTGGAGAAATTACACTTTATCATTCTAAATTATATCCCTTACACTTTTCCCTCTAAACTTTTCGAATTCACATTTTGCACTCTAAATTATGACTCTTGTTACACTTTGCGCTCCGACGTCAAATTTATTGTTAACTTGGACAGAAAATTATGGCACTGTGTGAAAAGACTCAATTGTATCTCTTCTCAATCACTTAAAAACAAAGAATAAATTACAATTTGCCACCCTAAACTATACTCTTGATTACACTTTGTACTCTAAACTTTGGTTTCCATCCAAGTTAACAACAAACTTAACGTCACAATGCAAAGTGTAATAAGAGTAATTGTGTGCAAAACGTGTATTCGAAAAGTTAAGGGAACAAAGTGTAGTATGGGGTATAATTAAAGTGGTAAAATGTAATTTTCTCCAAATGATTACCACCGAACTTGTTAGTCAAGCATGAAGTGTTGCATAGTAGTACATAACATTTTTAATCATTTGAGAGAGAGAGAGAGAGAGAGAGAGAGAGAGAGAGAGAGAGAGAGAGAGAGAGGTAATCAAATGTTTTAATGGGATTAGCAAAAGGTGATTTTTATTTTTATTTTTAAATCTTTTGAATAATTTGATAGATGCGGGAGGGGATCAATTTGAGCCTATGCCTACTATATAACAAAATTATGTCTTCAAACACAATAATACACATTCTGATCAAGTTTACTTACTTAAACCCCTACAAAATTTCAACCCTCACCTATGACATCATAGACAGACGAAAAAGAAGTCCCTAAACACATTCATATTCAATCCAACCAACAACGCAAAATCCCAAATTGAAGTTCACGAAACAGATACTCTGAAGTCTAAACTACTCATAGGATAGCGTCTTAGGAAAATAAAAAAAGAAAAAAGAAAAAAACTACTTACAGGAGGTTTTGGTGGCAACATGGGCAAGAAAAGCTGCGATTTCCTTGGTTCCCATGAAGTTCCAGTTGATGTAGGTAGTACCAAAGCCATAGGGCTGGAAGTGAGCAGAGGCAGTGATAAAAGAGTGGTAGTCCCAGAAGCCCTTTGCATGGGCCTCAAGGGAGTTACGGTTTGAGAACATCTTCTCAAACTGGTCGTTCTGGAAGTAGTCAGAAACGGCCCCCTCGACACAGCATGCGTTTGGTTCACAGCATCGGGGGTTATAATTATTACGCGGACCCTTGTGGCATCCAGGACAGTCCCTCCCAAATTTAGTTCCAGATGCCCCCACAAACGATGGCTTCACAGAAGATTCATCACCTAACATAGATGCCAATATTGTCAAGAGTACACACCATTTAAATTTATTCTCCATTAATTTTTCATGTAACACTGATTAACAATGGTAAAGACTGGAGAAAAGTCTGTACCTTCACTTATTAAGGGGCTGTAAGTAGAAGTTGCTATTTATAATAAACTGGGTACGTACTGTGCTGGCTGCTGGGAGAAGGAAATGGAAAGATAGTCAAATTATAAGTCATAAAACTATTGATTTAATTTAGTCACTATTTAGTCCATACCTAATCTGTTTTTATCTTTTTATACTTTTATCTTATCAATAATGACATCACCTTTTGAATAAAAAAACAAAATATTTTCTTTTTGTTAAGTAAATTTGAATATACCATATCTACAATAGGTCCATTTATAGATTTTGGCCATAAATTAGTATTCAAATATTAATATTGATTGTTGGATGATGTAGAGGAGTAAGCAACAACCAAGAAGTATTAGCAATGGACCAGGGACTTGTACAAAAAAACAAAGCAATGGACCAGAGATATAATTCACGGGTCCCTCCCGTCCTAAAGTGGTTCGCCACTACAAAATCTTTTACGTGAGAAGGAATAGAGTTAGAATTCTGCATTCTAAACTTTATTTAATTTTCTGCGCACACCAAAAGAAAATAATTTAAATAAACTATTTAATTTTTGCAAGAAAAAAAAACCCAAGCGATCTTTCTTTATTCTTCACTGGGGCAGAGGTTCTAATTCGGTGTTATGCTAGGCCACAGGCCTAATCTAACCCGACCGGGGCCTCAAAATCCTAACCATGTTAATTTTGAGTAACTACACCCTAAAACCTTTTTTAACAAATTCAGTTCATTCATTAATTGATTAACTTTATACAAAAATTCTTAGTTTACATTGTATTTGCAATTTAAATCTTATATAGAGTAATTCTACGGTACCCCCAAAAAAAGGGGAGTACGGTACCCACTAGTAGGTAACCTGCTACATTAGGTTACTTTTTTCTCACATTTGATGGTTTCATCTTCATATTGTGTAGTTCCAACATCACATGTGACAGTTCTCTTGTCACATTTGGTAGTTTCCTTACTTTTTTCTCACATTTAACGGTTTCATCCTCACATTGTGCAGTTCTAACATCACATGTGACAGTTCTTTTGTCACATTTGGTGATTCCCTTACTTTTTTCTCATATTTGACGGTTTCATTCTCACATTGTGTAGTTCCAACATCACATGTGACAGTTTTTTTCTCACATTTGGTGGTTCCCTTACTTTTTTTTCTTACATTTGATGGTTTCATCCTCATATTGTGCAGTTTCAACATCACATATGACAGTTCTTTTGTCACATTGGATGGTTCCCTTACTTTTTTCTCACACTTGACGGTTCCATCCTCACATTGCGCAATTCCAACATCACATGTGACAATTCTTTTGTCACATTTGGTGGTTCCCTTACTTTTTTCTCACATTTGACTCCTCACATTGTGCAGTTCCAACATCACATGTGACAGTTCTTTTGTCACATTTGGTGGTTCCCTTACTTTTTTCTCACATTTGATGGATCCATCCTCATATTGTGCAGTTCTAACATCACACGTGACAGTTTTTTTCTCAACATTTGGTGGTTCCCTTACTTTTTTTTCTCACATTTGATGGTTCCATCCTCACATTTGGTGGTTTCCTTACTTTTTTTTCTCACATTTGATGGTTCCATCCTCATATTGTGTAGTTCCAACATCACATATGACAATTCTTTTGTCACATTGGGTAGTTCCGTGACTGTTTTCTCACACTTGACAGTTCCATCTTCACATTTTGTAATTCCAACATCACATGTGATAGTTCTTTTCTCGCATTTAATGGTTCGCTTACTTTTTTTTTACATTTGACGGTTTCATCCTCACATTATGCAGTTCCAACATCACATGTGACAGTTCTTTTGTCACATTTGGTGGTTTACTTATTTTTTTTTTTCACATTTGACGGTTCCATCCTCACATTGTGCAATTCCAACATCACATATGACAATTCTTTTGTCACATTGGGTGGTTCTGTTACTGTTTTCTCACACTTGACGGTTCTATCTTCACATTTTGTAGTTTCAACATCACATGTGACAGTTCTTTTCTCGCATTTAGTGGTTCCCTTACTTTTTTCTCACATTTGACGATTCCATCCTCACATTGTGCAGTTCCAACATCACATGTGATAATTCTTATCACATGTGATAATTCTTGTCACATTTGGTGGTTCCCTTACTTTTTTTCTCACATTTGACGGTTTCATCCTTACATTGTGCAGTTCCAACATCACATGTGACAGTTTTTTTCTCACATTTGGTGGTTCCCTTACTTTTTTTCTCACATTTGACGGTTTCATCCTCACATTGTGCAGTTCCAACATCACATGTGTCAGTTCTTTTGTCACATTTGGTGGTTCCCTAACTTTTTTCTCACATTTGACGGTTCCATCCTCACATTGTGCAGTTCCAATATCACATGTAACAGTTTTTTTTCTCACATCACATATGACAGTTCTTTTGTCATATTTGGTGGTTCCCTTTTTTTTTTCTCACATTTGACGATTTCAACCTCACATTGTGCAGTTCTATTATCACATGTGACAGGTTTTTTGTCACATTTGGTAGTTCCCTTATATTTTCTCACATTCGATTGTTCCATCCTCACATTGTGCAGTTCCAACATCACATTTGACAGCACTTTTGTCACATTTGGTGGTTCCCTTATTTTTTTCTTCCATCTGACAATTCCATTCTCACATTGTACAATTTTAACATCACATGTGACAATTCTTTTGTCACATTTGGTGGTTCCCTTATTTTTTATCACACTTGTGTATTTTACACTAACACATGCTAATACATTGTGTATTTGTACTTGTCACATTAAGCAGTACCAACATTATTCTTGATTATACTTTTGCCACATTTGGTTGTACCCTTGTTTTTTTCTCACATCTGGCGGTTCCATTGTCATAATGGGCAGTACCAACTTCAAATGTGAGCGTACTTTTGTTACATTCAATAGTTTTTTTTTTCTCACTAATTACCATAATACCTCTGAAACCTAAAAATGACCATAATACCTTTAGAACCTAAAAAATGATCGAATCACCCTAAAACTTAAAAAAAAAAGACCAAAATTACCATAAAACCTAAAAAATAACTGAAATAACCACGAAACCTAAAAAATAACCAAAATACCATTAGAACAAATAAAAAATTGATTGAATGACCTTGAAACTTTAAAAATGACCAAAATAACGATGAAACCTAAAAATTGACCAAAATATCCTTAGGAAAAAAATGACCACATGACCTTGAAACTTAAAAAATGACCGAAATTACCATAAAACCTAAAATATGACCAAACTATCCTTAGAAGAGAAAATGACCGTAATGCCCCCTATACCTAGAGAATATCTTAAAATACCCTTAGAAACTAAAAAATGACCAAAATTCCCTCATAACTTAAAAAATGACCAGAATTCCCCCAATTCCCTCTAAAATTATCAAAATCTCCTTAGAACCTAAATGATCAAGGGGGGAGCTCCCTACTCTAGGGGGGAGCTCCCTACTCCAGCACACCACATTAAATGCCCTTTACCTGTTGCTCTGGGATAAGACCCCTGAACAGTGATTCTCCAGCTAGCAAGATCACTGTTACCTTTCGGCAAGCCAGATGTATAGAAATATCTAATTAGTCTGCCTAACCACCCTACACGTGGAAGGTTAGGTTGTACTAAGAAACCCTATTTAAGCTGTAACCTCCCTCATTAATGTGGATTAGAAAATTTGGTAGAAACAAGCTTGTCTTTAATGCCCAAAGTGTACACAGATAAGAAATGTGAACTTTGTCCTCGGAAGCTTACCCGAGGATCAAACTTGTTAAAATTACCAACGTTGTATAATTTATCTCACTAGTTAAAATTCCCATCTATGCTTGGTTATTTGGACTAAAGTTCCCACCTCTACAAATTCATTGTAAAATTCGATACAAAAGGACTACAGAACTTACAAAATCCATTAATTTTTAAATTCCTTAATTGGGCCTTTTTGTACAATGAAGGATTTGAAATTCCGTTGTTTAGATACCTAAATTTGGATTTGGATTTGAGATCAATAAAATAATTTTCCCAATTATTACTTTTCTTAAACTTTCTACATTTTAATTTTAGTAACATTTTTGAACTAAATATTGAATTTCATTCATTTTTAACTAACTATAACATTGAAAATATTTAATCGCTAACTATTGAATGCATCACATTTAGTGGATCACACGAGTTAGTGATTAGTAATTTGAAAAAACTAAAGACGTTTGATTATTAGTTGACCTTATAATACTTTGTCACGTCACTTTCGAGGTCTAACAATTTTCCACATTATAATGATTTTATTTATTTATTAAATCACGAAATACCCTTAAACCCTACCAATCCCTCTAAAAGATGCAAATGATGCAAATTAACATGTCGTCACTCACACACCTGATCAGAACTTGCATATCATCATAGCATCCATGAGATTAGTCTAGGTATATCAATTAACATTTATCTGCAAACTGCATCCATTGTAATCACTATCAATGGAGAGGACAAATTATATTTGTATTACATTGAATAGAAACATTATTTGTATTATATTGATCAATCTAATCATGTGTTAGAAATTAAATAAAGAACCAAAGGTACAACATGTTTTGCTACATTTACATATTTACACATCAATCTGACGAAATCAAAACATACAAAGTAAGGTATTCAATCCCTAAAAAAGAGTTACAATTCTCAAATCTCCAAGTACAACACACTTCTGATGGTTGATGCTAAGATATTCATGGCACTCTAATAACCTGAAGCCATGATAATTCCCATGCTTGTCATTGGCAGCACCCATGACATAGTAGAGGTGTATGTATATCTGATAAACATGACAATAGGAATAAGGGCACAAATTAAAAATAAAAACACAAACTTAAGCAAGTAAACTAAGTTTAACCACACTTAGTTCCTCTTAATTGACTTAAGAAAGAACCCAAAGTATAATAATTCTTGCACTATTGTTTATATATATATATATATATATAAAGTATGATTTGTACTGTTATATAATTAAATCGGCTCATAAAATATATAGTCCAAAAGTATAGTTAACAGGACTCAAATTGTTGAAGGCATAGATTATATCGTTAGAAAGTGATATTTCTTCAAACTGATACATTCAAAAATTAATAAGATAGGCTCACAATGGATCCTTGCATCATGACTATGAACCAAATGCATATGCAGAAATGAAAAACGACAAATTCTGTTTTTTTATTTTTCCCCTGAGAAATGATTGGATTTTATGGAAATAAAAGGCTGCCCAATTACAAAGCCAATTACATCAAAGCAAAAGCTACTAGCAATATTCAACTACAAGAAAATTGACAAGAAGCTGCAAGATGTGAATATATTAAAATACAGCATTTAGAATTTAATCTTTTACACAAAACAATAGTACTGTGTAAGTTAAGGCCAAAACAACAGGTAAAAGGAACAATAGGTCCAAACAAGATCTTAATGACCTCCCAATTGTCAATAACTTTGTTTTAATAAGCACAAGCTTTTGAAATTTTCTATTAAAAAAAAAAAAAAGACAAGCAGTGAGTTAGCACAATTGAACCAAAACTATTGAAATCTAATAATTTATAATAGCAAATCTCAATAAATATTGTTCTCAAAAAAGACCACAGTTTAACATAAAATTCTAACAGTTTCAGAACTTGTTTGCACTTTGCAAATAGTTGTCAGGCCTTCTAAACATACCCTATAATTTTCAAACTGAAAGGCCAGCACATTGTAACCACTTAAAGTATTTACATTTTAAGATCTACTTTTTGCAGAACTTGCATTTTCAACATTGTTAGTCAGGCAAGGAATCCACAGAAATTCAGTTTCATAAAAACTTACTAACACATCAGTAACAAAATTTTGTATTTTAAATTTTACAGCTACAATGTTTTTGACTGCCTTTACAACCCCTACAATCAGAATAGTACACATCAAAGAAAATAAACAAATTGAGAAACCCAGCAAACAAAGAATCTGAATCTTAAATTTATGGATATTACCACAGTATGTAAAAATATAATCAGAAAAATTCAATACCCCAATGCAATGGCCAATGGCACTCCCTTAACAGTATAACAAGAGGAAAATAAAACTAACCCAGGTAGTATAACATAACCCAAAAAACAGACCAACCATTTCCAAAATTGCAAATACAAAGAATACCCCATCATAATTTAAGCAAAAAAAAGTGTCATAATTTGGGACCATACCTTGGCATAAGCATCCCACGCATTGCGATTAATATAAGGGAGAAAAACTATGAAAGAACTACTAAGAAGAGAAAAAGAGGATGTTGGATTGAGATGAATTAATATTATTTACACACTGCAATCGACACAAGCTATTCCTTAATGTTGGATTGAGATGAATTGATGTTATCTACTCAACATTACAAATATATTTCAAAGCTATTCCAGGGTTAAGCAAAGCCATCAAAATGCTTATTAGACATGAAAAAAAAAAAAGGTTCTGCCTGTTCTATGGAAACAAAAGGAATCAATTACATAATTAGCACTAGGCAGTCTTCTTTCATCACAGACTAAGCATTGATAGAAATCTACCAACATGACAAACTTTGAAATCAATGTAGCTATACACAAAGCAAACATCTTATGTTAAACTAGTTAAAAAGTTATCACCATTGTCAACCAAAAAGTTATCATGCGTTAAAATACATAGCTCATAGAGGCATTTCATCAAACAATTCTTTGCATTTCAATTAGACCAACTCGGCACTCTAAAAAAATATCTCCAACAATTTCTTAACAAAACTAAACCAACCCATGCTTACCAGTAGATACAAACCCACATAGAAAAATCCAAACGAAACCCACACAACTCAAATACAAACAAAAACAGAAATAAAGACAAACCCAGAACAAACTTAGATAGGCTAAGAGAGACAAACCTAAATACCATGGTGGTTGCAGCTTTAACATTGTTATCACAGCTTGAGGCAGTGAAGACGCGAGCGTTGTGGGAGGATTTCCAAAATTCCACAGTTAGTGAGGGATTTGAAATCAATAGACTTGGAACTTGAATTCCAAGATGGATTTGGGTCAAATACAAATTCTTCTCTTTTTAAGTTACCCACCCAAATCCAAATCCTAAACGAAATCCCATGCCATCCAAACACACCAGAGGAAGATTGAGTACTCTTCCCCACCCACCCACCCCATACACAATACCCACAAGAAACTAATAAAGAAAAAAGGGAAACAAAACAATAGCAGTGAAAATAGGGTTTTATCGTTTTGATACTTACCTTTAACAATATCAATACGATTATGATCCTTTAAAGAAACCTTCAATTTTTTTTTAGAAAGAAAGAAAGAAACCTTTACCAGAGAACGCAAGAGGAAGCGAAGAACACGAGAGAGGAAGAAAAATCGGAGAACAAAAACTGTGAGAGACCATCAGAATTTTTTTTTTTTTAGTTTATATACGTTGACTTGCTTTGCCAGTAACTAGTTTCTACTAAAATTAAATTAACGGCTAAGATGATAACAACACCAAGTTAATGGTTCAGATATAGGTGGTACCATACCCCCTTTTTTTTGGGGGGGGGGGGGTACAGTTGAATGACCCTCTTATATATGGTAGACTAAACAAATGTGAACAATATAAACCTATAATTATCTAATTTTATAATTTAATAATACTTTTTAAATATGAAATTAAAATTAAAATTCACCCTATCCAGGGGTGGCTCTAGGATTTTTGTCTAGGGAGTTAATAAGAAACATAAATTATATAAAATCTAAAACACAAGAAATTTGAACATAAATTATACGATATAGCCGTGTTTTTTTAACCGCCGCTAAAGGTCAGAACTATAGCTGTGAGCTGCGTTTTCTAAAACGTGGCTATAGACCCACTTTGAGCTGCGTTTTCTAAAACGCGGCTATAGGCCTTGGGCTGTGTTTGTCTATAGCCGCGTTTTTAAAAACGCGGCTATAGGTTTTTTTTTTTTCCCTGCGTAATCTGTAATTCCTGCCCAAATTATCTGCAAGCACTAAAGCTCAACATAAACAGTTCCCAACCAATTGCCAGCAAACAAAACAAAACAATACAATATAATAGGGGGAGGACATATCTTTAGTTTTCATTAACTCTAAGGGAGACAGGAATTTTACCCCTAAAAAATATAAGTTCAGAGACATTCTTCATTCATTAAAATGAAGAGACCAAACAGACAGCAACCTGCTAATATGATCTTGACCACAATACAATATAATAGAGATCAAGGAAAAATCTGTAGTGTGTTAATCAGGAAAAATTGTATCACATAAAGCACAATATAGTCCTAACATCGAGGAAAAATCTCTACTAAATATTCAAAGCAGATTCTCACAATATAGTCCTAACATCAAGGAAAAATCTCTACTAAATATTCAAAGCAGATTCTTAGGAAAATTATAGTCCTTACATTTCTAATATTGCTCAGTGTCATGAGGTATGCTAACTATGCAAGACTATGCCACCTTAATAGTAGGGTTATGTTAAATAGTAATTACTAACACTAATAAAAATAAAATTGAGTAGGTATTAAAAGCCAAAGAGAAGGAAAATGAAGCATTCTTAATTATAATTTCAGTTGCAATTAATTATAAATACAATGAATCTTTTGAGCAACCATGCGTACTAAATGTCATTACCACCAGAATATGTCATTAAGCAAAAGCCTTCACCCATCTATCTCCAATTTGTTTTGAGGTAGCCTTAATTCAGTATTTTCCAAAAACCAACATACGATAGAAACACTTTTCTTCTATGTACCTCAATTTTCTAAGAAACCAAACAAGGAGTGAATAAACAATTACCCTAATTTGCTACTCAAAACTTTCTAAAAAAATAATTACCCTAATTTGCCAAACAATTCTATAACTAGAGTAGTTAGAGTTATCACTCCTATCACTGATCCATTCCAAGTACAAAATATGGTCAAAGTCAATATGACAGTTTTACATAGAATTTGGCACTACCATGGAGCAATGGGTAAAAAGGAGGGGGGAAAAAGACATATACTGAATCTGTAATATGCATAAGGCAATGAAAATTGTTTCAAGATTGAAGAGCACACCAGAACCAGGATTGTTGAAGTATTACGTTCAATATTTCTCATAACAGTGATCTAACTTCAACTTGGTCTGTTGCCACTACATCACATCCCACCAAAGCCATGCCTGAAAAGAGCAGTCCATATCAGACTAAGTAGGACCTACATCAAAAAGCTAGACCCTCTTCAAGCAGGAAAAAAGTGTACAATGTACAACACTGAATTTTGTTAAGAATGAATTAATGAAACACTTCAAAAGAGAGATTACTATAGAGACATAAGCATATTCTATATTATTTGATTTGAAAGGCTTTGAATAATAGGTGGCAATCTATGGATGAACAGAAGTTCATTGAACCATTAAACAATAGCTAATGATAAGTTCACCTTTTGCCTAACTTGATTAGGTTGTTCCAATGTATTTGGTTGAGACAGTTCCTATATTTTGGTTGGTCCAACTGAGAGAAAGACTAGTTTGCAGTTCCTATATAAATTAAGATTTGCAATTGTGAGAAAGACTAGTTTGCAGTTTCTATGGAAATATAAAACCCCTGCTTCATTCTTTCAAAATGCTTGACTTGTTTAGTTTCCATTGTTGACAAATGAAAAAATGGTCAGGTAACAAATAAACACCCAATGACGAGAGAACTCAACTATGCTTATCAGAAATCAACCTCAACAGTGATAGGATGAGACAAGGAGTGACAAACCTTATCTCATAGGCAAGGAAGAATATGATTTAATAAATTATCTGGCCCCAAACACAATGGAATGGAATAACAAGATAGGAGACATATAGTTGAATAAAGTTCAACCCAACTATGCTTTTATCGATCTCAGCAAGTTCTCAGTGGAAATCTTGCACGAACACAGTAGCATATTTTAAATATTTCAACCAATGAAACATCAATTGCCTAATTATTTTTACCAAGTAGGATGCAAAGGTTTCTCTTTTCAATGACAAGCCAGAAGTTCACCTAGGTTCAATGCACAATCCACATTGATTTCCAGACATGTCAGAACCCATAAAACCTGAATTGAGGCAAGACACATATACCTTACCCCCCACTTTAGTGACATCACATACAAACACATCATAACCATGCACCCAGAATAATCTAAACATAAAACAGCCATCAATCATTCACACCAATAAGTCTCTTCTTAAGTATTATTACCATTCTTGTTTTGCTAAATGTCTCTTCCTAAGTATTATAAGTCACTTTCAAAGATTAGGTCACATCACACTATTTTTTTCTATGTCATCATCTGTAAGTGCAATGCAGCATAATATGACGGATCTTTCACAGGTATATTAAAAAAATTTCAAACTAAAATATATGGGTAAGTGACCACCAGCCCAAGTGGTCCTCTCCACACAGCCATGATATATAGAACAAATACATCATCATTAGAAAGCCAAAAAAAAAAAAAAAAAAAAAAAAATCAGCAGGCACTTACAATAACAGATGCTATCAAAGGGGACCAAAATGTAATATCTAGAAAATTATTATCACTTTTATTATAAATATTACTATAAATCCTATTAAAATTTTCTATTACAAATAAACACGCACATATATATATATATATATATATTTACTGTCAAAATCAAATATAAAATGTTTCATATTAAATTTACAAAATATCAATTCATTAGAGAGGTGTCATCCAAGAGTACCGACCCATCACAACCCTGCCAAGAAGCAAAATACAACGAAGCTTTGAATTATTTGACCGTGAACTCATGAAGCTGGAAAAATCTGGATACCATATAATGATTTGCGTACTTCACGTGCTTCCTTAAACTCTAGTAGAATTATTGATTTTACTAAGTGTACTAGATGGACTTAGCCCCCACCATATTAATGATGCTGACAGGGTTGCCAAAGAGGCTGTCTTTTTATGACTTTCCTTATCAACTCACTTGACCACTTCTGCATGCCATGCATGTGGACTTGCTTCTTGTCAAGTCATATGTTTCACGCCATTTGATGTTCCATCTTATATTCTTGGTTATATTGGTTCAAATTTTTTTTTAAATATTTATATAAATATAATATTTTGAATCTTGCTTTATTCACTATGTAACTTATCTCCAAACTACATTATATTTTTCTTGATTCTTGAATAGCAACAAGACTAGACACCAAACCAAATGACGTATTTTGATGGTTACCTAATAACCTATATAACCACACCAACAAAAAAAAAAGAAAGACATTTTGCCACCAAGACTATTCAGTTTATCTTCATAAACATATAATGCACTAACTACTAAAATCAAAAAATAGTTGTATTCTTTATAAAACAAGTACCTGCACTTCATCTGCTGGTGCTCCTCCCCCACGAGCACCAAGTTCTGCCTGTAAGTTCATTAGCTGTTGCTGCATCTTTTGCATCTCATTGGATATTAAATCTCTATTAACCTGCAGGGGAAAAAGAGAATTTAATTAATACAACAAACTTACAACAGGCCGTAATACACCAAAAAGGCAGAATGCATGGAACTTGAAACCAGAAAAAGCTTCGTTATCTGCATCTAGCAGAAAGTGAGGGTATCAAGTACAAAATGAGTCATAACTGTTGGTGCAAACACAATAATAATAGAAATAACACAATGAGAAACTAAATAGTACTTCTGAATATTATTAATTCAATGAGAAAAATTACACAACACTATTTGGACTGAGGCGCAACACTTGCTCTCTTTAAGGAGATTCAAGCTCTTGATTGGCTAAACTTTGTAACCGGTGCAAACTGTCTTTGACTTTTTTCCCCCAGGTTACAACAGCCCAACAAGTGTCGTATGGCTAGAACAACCTCTGCACAAAGTGTTCAAACCCAAAGCTCCACCAGAAAGAACACCCTTCTTTGCCAAGAACCTCTCTATTTTTTGTGTGTATATTGCATATTGCAGTAACTTGGATTGTGTATGAATGAGTCTATTTATAGGCTCAATAGGCCTCACGAAATTATTACCCAAATTAATCTAATTAATTAGGTCCATTATTTTGATATAGTGGGTGTTACAAGATTAATTGTTAGATATTAATCTGATGGGCTAGAATTACACAATTAATGGTGATATAAGGAGTTTCTGAAGAATGAAAAGGCCCAAACGGATAGTCCATTAAGTGGGTTAATGACTCTTCATTGTCCATAATAAAAATGGAGTATTTGGGCCATTTACTCACCAACGGATATGGTAATTACTCTGAATGGGCTGTCAAGTAGGAGGATCCAAGAGGCTAATTCATTTCCATTTTTGATACCTCCACTCTTCACCTCCCCCTTGCGCACGTATCTAGCGCAATATCTAAGACAATTCATATTAGTCCATTAATCACCACAATTAAAAAGAATAAAATAGTCTCTCTCCTTTTCAATGTGGGATTAAATATTTTCACTAACTCCTCATCTTCCATATTCACTCCCACATCTTTACATTTATGTTATAACATTTATTCATTTTAATTATTTAATATTAAAATGCTCCAACAATCCCCCACTCATTTTAATATTAAAAAAAAATTAGTTAAAGAGAGATTACCAGGCAAAGACGGGTCATTGTGCATCATAAAGGTGTGTTCTGCATTGAACCTTCACTTAGTAAAACAACGATCTCAACTCCAGAGTCGTAGTGGTCTCCAACTTGAACTAGGACTGCTTTAGGGAAATTAAGCATCACTGCTTACACATAACAGCCCAGGTGTTGACATGAGCTTTTATAGCTAGCACTTTAGGGCCGTGTGCTGATTCAGATTTCATGAGTGTATTTGAGATTAAGTCCAAATCTCATAGGGAGCGGCCCCACCCCCACACTCACATAGGTGAAATTTTGTCAAGGGTGCTCCTATAATTCTGACACCCCACTCATATGAGCTACAAATTTCATTAAGAGTTTTTTACTCAACCTCTCCACATTACAGGATAAATGCACTTGCATCATAGGGATAAACAATTAAAAAATTATTTACAAAATAAATAATTTAAAAAAAATAAATAGTACATTTCTTACGACCATCGTGTGATTCGTTTTTCCCATTGAACCCAATTCTTAGGATCTCTGGTCCTTAGGTTGGGTATCCTCATACATGGCTCATGATTCTATGGACTTTAGTCCCATCTCCCTCGATGTATTCTAGACTCTATCTTTGGCCAAGGCCTTAGTAAATGGATCTGCAAGATTATCATTAGATTTAATATAATCCACAATTATGATGCCACTACTCAAATAAGATCGCACGGTACTGTACTTTCTTCTTATAGGTCTGGATTTACCGTTGTAGTAACGGTTTTTAACTCCACCAATTGCTGCAGTGCTATCACAATGAATTAATATAGGTGGAATTGGCTTTTCCCAAAGTGGAATTTCATATAACAAATCTCTAAGCCAATTTGCCTCTTCACTAGCTGAAGCTAATGCTATTAATTCAGCTTCCATTGTTGAATTAGCAATTATTGTTTGCTTTTTAGATTTCCAACAAATAGCACCACTACCTAAAGTAAAAATATAACTAGTGGTAGAGAGAGAATCACCTGACAAAGTATTCCAATCGGCATCACTAAAACCTTCAATCACAGCAGGGTACTTTTTATAAAATAAGCCATAGCTTTTGGTACCAATTAAATATATCATGACTTGCTCAATAGCTAGCCAATGATCTTTACTAGGTTTGCTAGTAAATCTGCTTAGCACTCCTACTGCATATGCAATGTCAGGTCTAGTACAATCAGTAGCATAACGCAAACTACCAATGATACTAGCATAACCATTTTGATTAAAAATCTCATCATCATTATTCACAGGAAATAAATGAACACTAGAATCAAAAGGAGTAGCTACACTTTTGCGATCATGAAAATTATATTTTCTCAATATTTTCTCAACATAATGTGATTGATCAAGATATATTCCATCACATGCTTTTGTAATTTTCATGCCCAAAATAAAATTAGCCTCACCAAGATCTTTCATATCAAAATGGCTTTTAAGCATATTTTTTGTCTCATTTATAACATGCATATTTGAGCCAAAAATCAACATATCATCCACATAGAGGCTAATAATAACATGTAAATTATTCCATGATTTAGAATAAATACATTTATCACATTCATTTGATTTATAACCATTCTCAATCATGCAGGAATCAAACTTTTCATGCCACTGCTTAGGTGCTTGTTTTAAGCCATGTAGGGATTTAGTTAGTTTACATACCTTGCTTTCTTGTCTAGTCTCTACAAAGCCTTCGGGTTGATCCATATAAATCTCTTCCTCTAGGTCTCCATTTAGAAAAGCAGTTTTTACATCCATTTGATGAATTTTCAAATAAAAAATTGCAGCAATAGCAATTAACAATCTAATAAATGTAATTCTTGTTACCGGAGAAAATGTATCAAAGAAATCAAGATCAGCTTTTTGTTTAAAGCCTTTTGCAACAAGTCTAGCTTTAAACTTATCTATTGATCCATCCGGTTTCAACTTTTTTCTAAGGACCCATTTACAACCTATAGTCTTACAACCTAGTGGAAGATCTACTAATTTTCAAGTTCTATTAGAAATTAGAGATTCTATCTCATCATTTACAACATCTTTCTAAAATATAGCATCAGGTGATGTTAAAGCCTCTTTTAAATTTTGGGGATTTTTCTAAATGTTAAAAACATAATAATCCGGACCAAAATCCTTTTCAACTCTAGCTCTTTCACTTCTCTAGGTTCCATTTCAAAATTTTCTTGATTTTGTAGATGTGAAGTAGAAGAACAAGGTTGTGACAAAATATTTTCTTCACCCCTATTATTTTTCAATTTAAAATGAAATTTTTCTTCATGAAAAATTGCATCACCAAATTCAAAAATTATTTTGTTTTCAAGATCAAAAAATCTATAGGCTACACTATTAATCGCATAACCAAGAAAAGTACAGGTACAAGCTCTTATACCTAATTTAGGCATTTCAGGGTCAGTAAGCCTTACATAAGCAAGACAACCCCATACTCTCAAATATCCCAAATTTGGCTTATGTCCTTTCCACATCTCAAAAGGTGTGGTGTGTGACTTTTTATGTGGCACCTTATTCAAAACATGATATGCAGTTAAAATAGCTTCACCCTAAAAATGTAAAGGTGCACCAGATTTAATTAACATGGAATTTGTTAACTCAATTAAAGTTCTGTTTTTTCTTTCAGCCACACCATTAGAAGCAGGTGAATATGGTGCAGTAGTTTCATGGATAATTCCCAAAGACTGAACAAATGAGTTGAATGCACTTGATTCATACTCATGGCCTCTATCACTTCTTATTCTTTTTATTTTTCTACCGAATTGATTTTCAACTTCTTTTAAAAAATCTTGAAATTTTTCAAAAGCATCACTTTTATTTTTCAACAAATAAACAGTTGTATATTTTGAGAAATCATCAATAAAAGTGATAATATATCTATTTCCTCCACGAGTTAAAATTCCCTCAAATTCACATAAATTGGAGTGAATTATCTCAAGCAATTCGGTATTTCTTACAACACTTTTATGAGGCTTTTTTGTAATCTTAGCTTGACTACAAGTTTCACACTTTTCAAAATCTTTTGACAGTCTGGAATTAATCCTAAACTACTCGTAATTCTCATATATCTACTATTTATATGACACAAACGAGCATGCCAAAAATTAATAGAAGAAAGCATATAAACTAAATTGGTAGATGTTTTATTATTCTCAACATTCAATTTAAACATTCCATCACAAGCATAACCCTTGCCCACAAATAATCCCTTTTTAGTGATTACATAATTATCAGATTCCATAGTTTGCTTGAAGCCAGCCTTGTTAAGCAAAAAACTTGACATCAAATTCTTCCTCATGGACGGAGTGTAAAGAACATCTTTCAATGTTAGCACGTGTCCAGAAGTGAATTTCAATTCAACCTCACCACTCCCAAGAACCTTGGTTTTGCTAGAGTCACCAAGCATAACAGTTTTTTCTTCTTCAAAAGGAGTGTACAATTTGAACCAATTTTTGTCATAGCAGACGTGCCTATTAGCACCAGAATCTACCCACCACCCTTCAACATATTGCACCATATTGATGTTGTAATCATAGCCACTAAAAGCTCTTCGGTTACTTTAACCTACGGGACAAATTCACGTTTCCGAAATTTACAAAATCGAGCAATATGCCCACTCTTGCCACAGACAAAACATGATCTATTAAATTGATCTTGTGAAAGGGGTCCTTGGTTCTTATTGTAATTTTTATTCGGGTTTCCCCTTCCTTGAGGTCTATTATTATTTTTAAAGGCTCTCTTTTTAGGCTTCAATTGACCATTTCTAGGAAAATGATTTTTGGGCATATTATTATTGGCTGAAATAAGGTTTACCTTTGTGGTGGAATTACCATTACTCTCTTGTGTCATGAGTGCATCTTGTCCTCTAGCCTCCTCCTCCACACAGATGCGTGTGATCAAAGTCTCCAAGGATGTCTCCTTTTGTTTGTGCTTCAAAGTCTTTTGGAACTCCCTCCAAGATTGTGGTAGTTTATCTATTATGCCAGCTACCACCAAATTGTCTCCAATTTTTATGCCTTCGGATCTCAATTCTGCCACAATCATTTGGAAGTCTTGTGCTTGATCCACCACCGATTTTCCATCCACCATTTGGTAACGGAAAAAGCTACTAGTAGCATACTTCTTTGCACTTGCCTCTTCAGTATCATACTTGCTTTGTAAATCTTTCCAAATTTTCTTAGCAGAATTATAAGTTGTATCATAATAATCATAGAAATGATCGGCAAGACAATTCAAAAGATAAGAGCGACAATTATATTCATCTTTTGTATACTTATCTATTTTTTTCTTGATGGAGACTATATTCTTCCTCACTCATCTCATCGATAGGAACTTTTGATGGATTCTTGTCAGTGAGGATGTAGGAGACTTTGAGAAGACTCAAGTAGAAGAGGACCTTTCCTTTCCACCTCTTGAAGTGGGCTCCCTTAAAGCGAAAGGGCTTGTTGAGATCTCCAACAGGCTCATTTGATTTCTCTTATGTAGGCTCCATGTAATGAATCTCCTTAAAATTGTTGGTGCAAACACAATAATAATGGAAATAACATAATGAGCAACTGAATAGTACTTCTGAATATTATTAATTCAATGATAAAAATTACACAACACTATTTGGACTAAGGCGCGACACTCGCTCTCTTTAAGGAGATTCAAGCCCTTAGTTGGCTAAACTTTGTAACTGGTGCAGACCGTCTCTGACTTGTCTCCCCTAGGATACAACAACCCAATAAGTGTCGTATGGCTAGAACAACCTCTGCACAAAGTGTTCAAGCTCAAAGCTCCACCAGAAAGAACACTCTTCTTTGCCAAGAACCTCTCTATTTTTTGTGTGTATATTGTACATTGCAGTAACTTGGATTGTGTATGAATGAGTCTATTTATAGGCTCAATGAGCCTCACGAAATTACTACCCAAATTAATATAATTAATTAGGTCCATTATTTTTATGTAATGGGTGTTACAAGATTAATTGTTGGATATTAATTTGATGGGCTAGAGTTACACAATTAATGGTGAGATAAGGAGTTTCTGAAGAATGAAAAGGCCCAAATGGATAGTCCATTAAGTGGGTTAATGGCTCTTCATTGTCCATAATAAAAATGGAGTATTACACTACAACAAAATGTACTTTCAGTGACGAAAAAATTCGTCACTAAAAGTTTAGTTTTTCGTCTCTAAGAACTTTTAGTGACGAAATCGGACTTTTAGCGACGAAATTCATTTCGTCACTGTAGCCTCGTTGCTAAAAGTCCTGGCGACGAAAAATTTCGTCATTAAAAGTCCGATTTGTTTAAAAAAGAAAAAACTTTTAGCGACGAAAACGTTTCGTCGCTAAATGTTTTCCTCGCTAAAAACAATATTCAGCAACGAAAATATTTCGTCACTAAAACCATTTCAGTTTATTAAATCATATTTAGTGACGAACAATTTCGTCACTAAAACTATTTTCGAGTACATATAGTGACGAAAAAAGTCGTCACTAAAACTATTTTTAAGAAAATCCAGGCACATATAGTGATGAAAATATTTGTCACTAAAACCATTTCTTACAAAATTCTGCTACATTTAGCGACGAAATATTTCGTCACTAAAACAATTTTTTGTTGCTATATTTGTGACGAAAAAATTCGTCGCTAAAACTTATTTTCTGTTTTTATTATTTTCATGGCTTTGATATTAACCTATAACCTGTCATTACATTATTAAAACCTCACATTTGATTAACACATCTATTTCAACAACACATTTATAAAAAATCGATCCATACATTCCACAAGTAAAAAATAAAACAAGTATCCAATTCAAACTCTTTCCATACAATAATTGTTTGCAACGCATACAATAACTTAATATGTTTTATAACAACACAAAAAATGTAGTATAATATAATTAGAACCAACGGAAGATGTCCTCATATGTCTTCAAATAATGTCAAAAGTAAATCCCCTAAAGCCACCAATTAGAAATCTGCACAAATATAGAAACACTACTACATTAAAATCGTAAAGTAAAACATTAACTATGTTAAGAAAGAAAATATAAATTTTCAAGTGTAATAAAATACAATTAGTTTCAAATGATACATAAAAAAATGAAGTGTTTTAACTTAAAGATAAAGTACTAACCAATAATTGATTTAAATTGAAGATGAACCACCCCCATAGGTAAAAGCGTCATCATAACCCTTGCTCCTCAAAAAATTAAGAATATTGTTTTGGACCTCATCTTGCTTAGCTCGCGCCTCTTGCTCCCTAGCTCGCTCCTCTTTATCCCTAGCTCTTGCCTCTTTGAGCTCAATTATCTCATTTTCTAACCGATGGATATACTCCACTGAGAAACTAGAAGAGGTAGTGGTTACTAGAGAAGAGGAAGGTCTCATGCCAAGTCCTTTTACAATACCAGACTTCTTCTTAAAAACTAAGTCTGAGATCTCCTCTTGTGTAAGGGGAATTGCATTAGGATCTTGACAATGATCCTCTTGCACTTTGAGAATAGTTTCCTACCATTTGAAAGAGAAAAAAACAAACAATCACAACATTAATACTACATATGTTATAACTTTACAAACATGATAAGGATGAAATGATAGGGATGGAATGATACACATACATATGTCGCTTCATCCTCATGGTGTATCCACCTATTTGTATTTGGATTGAAATGAACATCTTTGTAGATTTTTACCAATTCAGGAACTTGACCGTCATTATTATTTGTCTGATTAATTAACATTCGAGTGTTAGATAGATATAGTTAATTAATCGCAACATGTAATATACTAAGGTTTAAGAAAATGAAAAAAACACGCACCTCCTCATCAACCCTAACAGCAAGTGCCTTTGTCCCACATCTATGTTTGCCTGAAGTTTTGTTCCTATTTTAAGAGTTCTTTCTTGATTTTTCCTAATAAAGAACATTCAAGATATTTATTAGATCATGAATAAAACAGTATATATTTACTTCATCTAGGTATTAATCTAACCATTTAACAACATAATATAGTAAATATTGGATAATAATAATATACGCATAAATAATTTACCAGCCAGTCCTTATTGGTCCATTTCCCTTCAATGAGTCCAGTCCACTGCTCAAGTGTGGCATTCTTTGACGGGTGGCTTTTTGCATAGTCAGCACCATGAGATTGTACGAGTTTTTTATAAGTCTGATACAACTTGTTAGAGCCGCTACTCAATAATCTTCCACATTTTGTATTTATTGTTTTCGTTGCCAAGTTAGAATCTCCTTCTAACTCAAACTGATCCTGTAAAATGAAGCGTACATGTATTATAAAAATATTATTATATGAATTTAATATGCTTAGTGACAGCAAAGACGAGTTAGACGTTATCAATGTAAATTTACCGCGATATTTTGAAGCACCACATCTCTAGTAGTAGCATCAACACTTTTCGAATTTTTTACGTTGTAACTGGACAAATTACTTCGCACTTGTACGCCAATTTGATTGACAAGCTTGCATGCATTCTTCCCAACAGGAGCATCATACTCTGCAGCTATACAAACTGGCAGTTTACCACTTTTTTCAACAAGTGCCCGTACTGCTATACCACGTGTTGTTCCACGGGTATTTCTGCTAGTGGATCCTATTTAAACATTATCAATGTTAAAAAATTATACCTTCCATGTACATCAAGTATAATCTCAATAGTAAAGATAGGGTGCAGTTGTAATTAAGTATGTTCTATGTAATTACCAGTCATGCTAGTTAATGTGTCGGTAGCCTTCGCACTAGAAGAACTTTGGGCGGGAGGATTTGCTTCAGGAGGTGTTTCCGTAGATTGAACTGTAGATTGGATCACCGGGATAGATGCCTCACCTCGCAAGCGTGTAAGTTGTCCTGGTGCCATCTGTAACTAACAAACATACATATAATGGAACAACAAAGTCATTACAAATAATAGAACAACAAAGTTATTATCTATTGTACCCTATGGAACATCTATTGTACCTTATGGATTAAAGAATTAGATGACTCAACATCATTCTCATCGTCACCAATAGGTGGTACATAATCATCATCTACCACAACATTAGCTTTACTTCTTTTCCCTTTTGCACAATTGGACTGAGTAGAATCCTTTAGAGAAGTTGAGATGTGCTTCAATCCCAAAGCATCAATTATCTTTTGGTTTTGCCTCATTCTATCCAATCTTGTCATCTCATACCTCGGTATATTATGAGTGTATTTGGCCTTTTTGGGCATTTTTTGAAACTATGTATTGACATGAAAGATAAGTACAATTGCTACTAACTTGACATTATAGTCCACACCATTATCCATATCAAACAATTCACAAGTGCAAAATTTGAACACAATTGCTACTAACTCAACACAACAAATGACCACATCAATATCCATATCAAGTTCAAGATAAGCACAAAATATTTCAATAACAATTACTACTAACTTTACATATCATAGTCCACACCATTATCCATATCAAGCAATTCACAAGTGCTAAATTTGAACACAATTGCTACTAACTCAACACAACAAATAATCACATCAATATCCATATCAAGTTCAAGATAAGCACATAACATCTCAATAACAATTGCTACGTAGACAAGCATAAAACTTTAAGACAAGCACATAACATTTAATACAATTGTTATGAACTCTACATATCATAATCCATATCAAGATCAACATCAGGTATATCATGCTCTTCATTTTGATTAGCGTCTCTTGAAGTTCCACCTTCAGGAATAACCTCAGTTTCAACATCACCCATACAATACTCAATAATATTGTCTTCAACATTAATAGAGACAACATCAACAATTGCTTCTTGTTGGAATGCGTCACTATCTTCTATATTATCGTTGGATTCTCCGACCCCGACTTCCAGGACATCAAACACTCCCCTATGTTGGATGCATTGCACAATTTTCCAAGGGTCACGCAATTTGGTATCTTGAATGTAGAAAACTTGTTTCGCTTGACTAGGAAGTATAAAAGGGTCATTTTGATACCATCGACTTGTAACATCAATGCTCGTGCAGTGTGCATCGGTTCTTATCGTTCTCCTTCGACCATTGGTACCAGTATTGTACCATTCACACTGGAACAAAACAACTTTATGACGAAACATATACTCTAATTCCCAAATTTTGCACACATGACCATAGAAGTCATGCATAGTACCCTCATGGTCCCCTTCAGTACATACATCACTATTTTGGGTTACATGACGGTTGTCTAGGTCCCTTGTATGGAACTTTACACCATTGACCATACAAACTGTGTACTCCTTCACATGCGACTTAGGTTTTGGGTTACATGACGGTTGTCTAGGTCCCTTGTATGGAACTTTACACCATTGACCATACAAACTGTGTACTCCTTCACATGCGACTTAGGACCATTTGCTAATGACCATAACTGTTTAGTAGCTTCTGATGACTCGTTAACTTTCAATCTATTCATCTATAATGACATACAACAAGTGATATTAATTAGTAATAAGCAATGACAAATAAATTTAAATGTTTAAATTTATTAGTGTGTGATTAAATTTCAAATGTCTTACACGTTCTTTGAACCACTTGGGAAACTCTTGTCGTTGAATTTGAGTTATGGCTTCTCCAGTAGTATTATGCAATGTGCTTTTGTATTCGCTGTTAAAAATAAGGTGATTTATTTTCAACTAAGCATTGCAGATAATATTCAAAACTTGATTAAACAATATATGCATATGAAATCACATACTTTAAATAAGGCTCTAGCTCAAGACTATTGTACAACAAGTACCAATGAGCAATATCAAGCAATGCACGAGACAAGTCGCCATCATTCCGCCTACCACCTGTAGGTCGGGCAGTCTGTGAAAAAACTATCAATCTTTCGCTAGATTCACCAAAATCTTCATTTCTTTCTCTTCGGTTATGCACAGTTTCGATCCCATCAATATACAAAGACCAGTTGTTAATACATTCTTTAAGAATGTAAGCCTCTGCAATTGAACCTTCTGGTCGAGCTCGGTTGAAAACGTATCTTTTCAATTTTCTAAGATACCTACGAGGAAAAAATACGCACAGAATGTGATTTTATACCATGTGGGAAAGATGCAATTGATGAATGCATCAAATGATCTAATTACCTTTCAATTGGATACATCCACCGATATTGTACCGGGCCTCCTAGAATTGCTTCTCGAGGCAAGTGATCAGCAAGGTGGACCATAACATCAAAGAATGCTGGAGGAAAGAACCTCTCAAGCTTGCATAGTATAAGAACTATACGTTCTTCTAGTTTCTCCAATTCACTCCGCTTTAAGGTCCTTGAGCATATGTTTTGGAAGAAGTTGTCCAACTCAAACAATACAATACTAATGTCTTTATCTGCAAACCCTCGCAACCCAATTGGAAGAATTCGTTGTAGTAGCACATGACAGTCATGGCTTTTCAAACCAGATAATCTACCATTTTTTGCATTCACTGACCTTGATATGTTGGCTACATAGCCATCCGGATACTTGACTGATTTCAAAAAGTCATAAAAACCATCCCTTTCATTGGGGCTTAATGAAAAGAATGCCCGAGACTTGTCATATGATCCATCAGGACGTTGTTTCAAATGCAACGTGTGCCTGAAGTTCATATTTTGCAAGTCTATCCGTGCCTTGTCAGTGTCCTTGTTTTTCCCCTCAATGCTCAACAAAGTACCATAAGTACTCTCACTAATGTCCTTTTCCACATGCATGACATCAATATTGTGTTTAAGCTTCTTATTTTTCCAGTATGAAAGCTTGTACAAAATACTTACCTTTGACCAATTTGGCTCCCCAATGAGTTGTCACTTCTTGTTATTTGGATGCTTTCCTAAAATTATATTTGGCATTCTATCTAATTGCTCTTATATCTTTCCCACTTGTAACTCTAAAGATCTCTTCCGTTTCTCCGGTAAACCATTATGCAACCGACTATGTCTCCAATGATGTTCCATAGGTAAATAAGCTCGATGGTTAATGAATCCAATTTTACTTTCCAAAGCTTCTGAATATGGTTGATCGTTGCAAGTGTAACAAGAATGATAACCCTTTGTCCTCTACCCGAACACGTTACCAAATCCAGGATAGTCATGTATTGTCCACAACAAAATTGCATGCATCTGAAAATGCTCTTTACTATAAGCATCATAAGTTTCTACACCTTCTTCCCATAACTCCTTCAACTCATCAACCAATGGTTTCAAGTAAATATCAATCTCATTTCCCGGTTGATGGGGACCAAGAATAAGCAAGGACAACATAAAATATGGCTCCTTCATAACCAACCAAGGCGGTAGATTATAGGGGATAAGTATGACAGGCCACATACTATAGTTGTTGTTCATATTCCCAAAAGAATTAAATCCATCTATAGCCAACCCCAACCTTACATTGCGAGGTTCGAGGGAAAAATCAGGATGTTGCAAATCAAACTCCTTCCACTCCTCACTATCAGCTGGATGCCTCATTATCCCATCGTCCACACGTTTATCTATATATCATCTCATGTCTTTAGCTCTTTGGCCTGACATGTACAATCTCCTCAGTCTCGGTGTCAACGAGAAGTAACGCAATACCTTATGAGGAATCTTCTTACCTTGGGTACCTGTATCTTTAAACCTAGGTGCTTCACACACCGGACATTTATCAAGATTTTCATTTTCCTTCCAAAATAGTGCACAATTATTTTTGCATGCATCTATATGCTCGTATGACATGCCCAAGTCACGTAATATCTTCTTTGCTTCATAAGTTGACCTTGGAACTAAGTTACCTTTTGGTAAAACCTTTGTCAGCAATTCTAGCATCATATCAAGTCCCTTATTACTCAAGTTGGTCATTACCTTTACATTCAACATCTCAATAACAAACTTCAAGATACTATAATCAGTGCAACCCGGATACAACTCACGCTTTGCATCTTCCTCAAGTTTGTCAAAATGACGCACCTCCTCATCTTCGGTTGCATTTCTTGGTTCCCCTCTAATTCGGTCACCTACCAAGGCATCGATACCATCCATATGATCACCATCTGACATTTTATTATCATGAATGTTCTCGTTCAATACACGAGGTTCTCCATGATTATACCAATTAATGTAATATTGCATAATTCCACGATGAAGCAAATGGATACACACAGATTGAGGAGATTGTCGATAGCAATTCACACAGTGAATACACGGGCATGAAATATTACCACTCAAGTCCACAACCGCTCTTGCGAAATTAATAAATGTATTGACCCCTTCAATATATGGATGACTTAATTTGCCATCAAGTGTCTTACCCATTGTCATCCAACTTTTATCCATGTTTAACTACAATTTATAAGATGAATCTTATTTTAGTAAAATAAGGACAACTCATGCATAATGTATTCTAACATCTAAGTCTATAAGCTACTTAGATAAAATTCTATCACATTTATGAATGCACAAGTCTATATTAATACTTAAACAAATATACATTGCACACTCAAACACTCCCAATATTAGTTTAAACCGCCTTATAACACCGAGCAAGTCACTCACTTGCTTCAACACAACAACCCACCACAAAACCAATCACAAACATCACAACTATAATGCTTACAAGTATTGAAATCGAATAAAGGAACACAATTGCTACTAATCAACAAGTTTCATTCACATTTGTAAGAATTGAAAAACACTTCCAATATGTATTTAAACCACCTTATAACACCATGCAAGCCACCCGCTTGCTCCAACACAACAACCCACCACAAAACCAATCACAAACATCACAAGTACAATGCTTACAAATATTGAAATCAAATAAAGTAATATTATTCACAACTAATTAACAATATTCATTCACATTTGCAAGAATTGAAAAACACTCCCAATATATATTTAAATCATCTTATAACACCATGCAAGCCACTTGCTTGCTCGAACATAACAACCCACCACAAAACCAATCGCAAACATCACAACTATAATGCTTACAAGTATTGAAATCGAATAAAGGAACACAATTGCTACTAATCAACAAGTTTCATTCACATTTGCAAGAAATTAAAAACACTCCCAATATGAATTTAAACCGCCTTATAATACCATGCAAGCCACCCGCTTGCTCCAACACAACAACCCATCACAAAACCAATTTCCAACATCACAAGTATAATGCTTACAAGTATTGAAATCGAATAAAGGAACAATTGCTACTAATCAACAATATTCATTCACATTTGCAAGAATTGAAAAACACTCCCAATATGTATTTAAACCACCTTATAACACCATGCAAGCCACCTGCTTGCTCCAACACAACAACCCATCACAAAACCAATTTCCAACATCACAAGTATATATAGAGTTTTATAAGTTTTTATCTAGAATATACTTACTTTGCTCAAGCTAAGTTTACAACTTTCAGAAAAAATCCAAAGTTAACTTGTGTTCTTCACCTTGTTCCTCACAATCCCAATGATCTAATGGCTGCAGTCATCAACACATTCTATGTATCAATAGGATTTCACCTACATGCAACACATAGATTTACATAATAAATAATAAGTAGATAATTGACATAAAGTCATTAGAATTAGGTAAATCACAACCAGCATTGAGAAAAAGAAGGAAACACAATGTTATAGTAAATAAAGGTGTTAAACTACCCTATCAAGAAGTCTTTCACTGCTTAGGTGTTAAGCACATAGAGCATACCTCAAGAGATATAGCACCCCGGTCACTCCATGTCATATGGATGCAAGATCTTCCAAGAGCTGCAAACCAAACATCATCTCTCCTATTTAAAGAAAATTCCATGAAACAATAAGCCATAATAACTCAAGTATACATTAGTTACAAAAAGGCATAATACAACATAATGTGGATAAGTAAACAAGTAGACCAAGAAGATACAATCACGTACATAGAAGACCATCAAAAGCACGAACAAGGAGCGTTTTGATTTAAGTTGAAGATATTGCAAGAAAATAAAGGATTGAGGCCATGAAAAATAGACATACTGCAGTTACTCAAATTAGAGTTGCACATGATCTAATACAAACAAATTCAATTCAATTTTGTCCCATGTAGACTAAGAAATCTTATATTCACCAGATCAATTATTTATCTCCAGTCATCAACAACAACTAGTTGAGGGAAACTCATTCATTTACAAAGAATGTTATTTGTCCAACAAAGCTGCATAGATTTTAAAAATGTTGTAAGGCTCTACATGACTCCTTGCGCATCACTTAAGTGTCTATGCAAGCACCTGGCTCACCTTTGACAGCACTGAAATAGACACAATTTAATATAGGTATCATGTTTAACCTTATTAAAGAAAGCATCATAACCACATATAAACTATTCATGCCTGAAGCCTCCAGTTAATATAAATGCTAATGGAAAAATGAAGAAATAACAAAACATAATTACATGAATGTTTGCAAATATTTATAAACTAATAATGAAACAAAAATCAAGCCAAATCATAAAATAAATAAGTTTCTACAACTGTTACAGATGCATATTATCTCCTTCTTTGCCATGTGTCTTGATACCAAACATCACAATCTTAATAGGAACCAAGTAAAATACTATAAAGTCTATAATAGCATTTTGGCTTTAAGACTTTACTTTCATTTCATTTTAGACCAAAAGAATATCTCTAGATTGGTCATTGATCATACTAAAAAATAAATAAATAAATAAAAACAAATAAATAAACAATAAACTCATTGAATATGAAATAAATAAATCCAAACTAGTCATTGACAAACAAAAAATAAAAAATAAAAAAATAAAAAAACCTTACTGAATCCAGATCGTCGCAAATGGTCCAAATCGACAGTGAAGAATTTGTCGCGAAGGGTCCGAAATGGCGACGAATGGGTTCAAATTGTCGAAAATGGGTTCGAATCGGCGACAGTGGGAGCTGAAATAAAACTTCAAAACCGTCGCGAATGGGTCCGAATCGGCAACGAATGGTTTCGAATCGGCAACGAATGGGTTCAAATCATCAAGAATCGGCAACGAATCAGCTGAAATAACACTTCAAAACCGTCGAGAATCGACGACGAATGGGTCGGGAGCTGAAACAACACTTCAAAACCGTCGAGAATCGGCGACGAATGGGTGGAAAATCGGCGACAAATGGGTCGGGAGCTGAAGCAACACTTCAAAACCGTCGAGAATCGGCGACGAATGGGTCGAGAACCGTTGATAATGGAGTTTGAATCGTCGAGAATGGAGTTTGAATCGTTGAGAATGGAGTTTGAATCGTCGAGAATGGGTTGAGAATCGGCGACGAATGGTTTGGCGTTGGTGATAGTGGTTTGGCGTTGAGAAATAAAATGGCTTTTGGCTTTTGGCTAAAATAAAAGAGACGAATGGGTATTAAATACTCAGGTCTTTAGCGATGAAACTTTTCCGTCGCCAATGCCTATTTTGTCGTGGCAAAAGATATATGGTTTTTAAGTTTTTAGCGATGAATGTCAATTTCGTCACTAAAGAACCCAGGCTTTGTTAAGATTTTTAGAGACGAAATTCATATTTCGTCACTAAAGCATACTTTTAGTGACGAATTATGAATTTCGTCACTAAAAACATATAAGTGCAAACTATTTTTATTTTTAGTGACGAATATTTTTCATCGCTAATTCTTCCTTATAGCGACAAAAGGATTTTAGTCACTAAAGAGCCCAAGCTTTGTTAAGATTTTTAGAGACGAAATTCATATTTCGTCGCTAAAGCATACTTTTAGTGACGAATTGTGATTTCGTCACCAAAAACATATAAGTGCAAAACTATTATTATTTTTAGTGACGAATTTTTTTCTTCGCTAATTCTTCCTTATAGCGACGAAATGATTTTCGTCACTAATACTATCCACAGCAATACCTACAGTGACGAAATATTTCGTCACTAAAAATTTCAACTTTTAGCGACGAAATATTTCGTCGCTATAGATTAATTAAACTCACGCCAAAGTTTCCCTCCACTGGCGCCCATTTTTCAGATCACAATAGCGACGAAATTTATTTTTCGTCACTAAATGTTATAATTTTTTTCATTATTAGTGACGAAATTCATATTTCGTCACTAAAGCTGTATTTTTAGCGACGAAAAATATTTCCTTACTAATTTTCGTCACTAAAAATACATTTTGTTGTATTGTTAATTCAGGTCATTTACTCACCAACAGATATGGTAATTACTCTGAATGGGCTATCAAGTAGGAGGATCCAAGAGGCTAATTCATTTCCATTTTTGATACTTCCACTCTTCACCTCCCCCTTGCGCACGTATCTAGTCCAATATCTGAGACAATTCATGTTAACCCATTAATCACTACAATTAAAAAGAATATGTTAGGTTCTAAGGAATTAGGAACTAATGTATTAGAACTTCATTTTGTAATGTTGGCAAACCATGATCAAAACGTTTTAGTCTTGTTTAGACTTGCTCAAAGTATATGCCTTTTATGTAAAGTTGGAATCGATTTGCTGCAGGATTTATTGTGTAAATCTGCCTGGCTCGATCGATCGAGAATTAGACTCGACTGATCGAAAGTCATGCAAATTGTTTTTTCTGCAGAATTTCCAACTCAGCCCTAAGCCCGTTTGACGTGCAGGGTTTTATGTTTTACCTCAAGTATAAAAGGGAAAACCCTAGCCACGTTTTATGTAGTTCCTTATGCTGTGTGTGTGAATCTTTTGTGAGATCTAGAGGTGGTTGCCTTCACACATACTTAGGGTTTCCAAGATTCAAGATTATGTCAAGAACTTGGTGATCGATTCAGTTGCTGCATCAAGAGCTTAAAGATACACAAGCGGGAATGCTTGTACTTGTTGGGAATTCAAGAAAGAAGTAGTCCGTGGACTCGGAGCTATCATGGGGTCGTGGTATTAAGTTTCCTACTCGAGGTAGCAATAGGATGTTAGTGGTCTAAGTCGCTATTGTGTAAACTTCAATTCTTTCATAGTGAATTCGTTTTACCTTGAGGATAGTTAGGTTATATCATCCCCAAGTTTTTTACCGGTTTGGTTTTCCTAGGTTATCATATTGTTGTGTTCTTTATTTTCCACACTTTATAATGATATGATATATTTGTGTTAACCTAGATCTATTTAATTTGATTAAGTAATCACTTGGCTAATTGACTAGGTTAATCTGATTGTATTTTAAGGGGTCTAAAAACATACAAAATAAAATAGTCTCTCTCCTTTTCAATGTGGGATTAAACATTTTCACTAACTCCTCATCTTCCATATTCACTCCCACATCTTTACATTTATATTATAACATTTATTCATTTTAATTATTTAATATTAAAATGCTCCAACAATAAAATAATACAACAAACTTACAACAGGCTTATTTTGAATATTGCAGGCACAATTCGCATATTTGAGTACGTGTGTTAAGACTTTCCTCAGCATTGATGTCAGCAGGACTGACGCAAGCTGGAAGAAGAATCACAATTAAAACAAATTAGAGAATGAAAATATTTCCAATTTCAATAAAAGGAGCAATTCAGTTCTAAAGATAAAGATCTAAAGTCCAACACCTCCCCATTTCCACACACATGAAAACTCAGTCACTATTTAACATTTGATATTGCTAAGATAACTTTAAGATAATGACAATTGTCCAACAGATGACCAAAGCCTTTTCACAACCACATAAAAGCTATGAGTTTTCCAAAAAGTAAGTGAATGCCATTAGTGCGCACCTGGGAGGCTATTTCTACCTCAAAAGACAAATGAAAAAAAGGACAAAAAACACTAAAACATACTCAAGTTCCTGCCTTAGCGCATTAAACAACTGTCTTTTGGTTTGTTTCTCTGCCCCAGGGGTGTTAAGAACTTTACTCTGTTCAGCCATTTTAATAGTAGTATTCTTAAGCTCTTCCTGCAAAAACAAAGAGCATGGACATACAAAAATTTCACATTAAAATCAAAATAAACCAGTACTTCCTTAAGCATTGATATCTTTGACAACTATTGATTTTAACTTTTTCCTCTACTTCCATTCCTCCCTTCTAATTACAAAATTAAGCAAAGGAGAGAATACGTGTGCTAGAACTTGCTTATGAAATCCGAGAATTTCACTCACATAAGCAGCATCAAACTCATCAAGTCACAACACGTCCCTAAGACTAAAAGAATTGTATAAACATGGACAACTAGTTGGCCTAATGAAATTCAACGGGAGCTAGCAACATGAACCCAAAATTTTAAAAAATTCAGCCATAGGTCTAAAACCTATCTGTGACTACAATTTTTAATTTTATGAGTATGGTGGTAAACTCTACTCACTAGAAGTCTAGGACACACACAGGGTTGAAATATGTATATAAAATCATTAGAATCCTGATGTCTGTCATATCAAAATATGATTAGTCACATTTTGTTCAGCATAAAACTAATTACAGAATTATTTATAACATTTCCAACTTAACATATATAGAACATCGTTTATTTGTAACCATCATAAGAGCTCTTATGCACTTAACACAACAATTAATAGAGCCCTTTTAGAACTTGAAATCCAAACTTACACTGCTTACAGTTACAGCAGTTGATACAATGAGTGCTTCAGAAACGTAGATTCACCAAGGATCTCTAGTATAGACACCCATGTTGCATAAGGACTTATATTTGAAAATACAGCACTAACAAACTACACCACACTTGAGAAATCAAAACCAACCCAAACCCATGAGAAATCAACCAAAGAACAGAGAAATCAGAACAACCCATAGCCATGAGAAATCAACCCAAAGAACACACAGAGAAGTCAAAACCAACTCATATCCATGAGAAATCAAACCAAAGAACACACAGAGAAATAAAAACCCAAAACACAAACCACAATCCAAAACTACAGAAATCAAATAGCACAAATAAGTCCACAAACCCGAGATTTATGAGACGAAAGAGATAGAACACTAAAAAAAAAACTGTAACTATGGCAAGCCTTACTTCTTGCAAACCCATTTTCACAGCCTCCGCAATACGAAACAGTAAACCCAAAATCCCAAATAAAAAACATACAAACAAAGCATACATTACACTCATTCACATTTACATACATACATGGCCGCATACCCAGAAGAATAGCAATACCCAAACCCATGGCCAAACAACCATAAACACACGCACACACACGACATAACCGAGAGAGAGATCGCAAGAGGAAAAGAGAGGTTCTGACCTATGATGGCTGAGAGAGAGAGCTATAAGAACGAGGTTCTCGGCAGCGGCGGTGGCGTCGATCAAAGGCGGCGATGGCGGCATGGTGTTGAGAGTGATAGAGAGCGAGGGTTTGTTTGAGAGTGAGAATGATAGATCGATCTGATTAGGGATTAGGGATTTTTTCTTCAATATATATACCAAGGCCTAAAGCCGTGTTTTTACATATAAACGCAGCTCTAGGTGCTTCTATGGCCGTGTTTACCAAACGCGGCTTTAGGTACTTCTATGGCCGTGTTTGCCAAACGCAGTTTTAGGACAAGGCCTAAAGCCACGTTTTTACTCACAAACACAGCTCCAAATACCCCCTAAAGCCGTGTTTTCCAAACACGGCTTTAGGACATATTTAAAAAAATAAATAAATCTCTGAAATGGGTCTATAGCTGCGTTTTTAAAACGCGGCTATAGCCCTTTTCACATAAACGCAGCTGGAACATCACTAAACACAGCTCTAGATCAGCCCTAGAGCCGCGTTTTACTAAACGCGGCTCTAAGCCGGTCTATAGCTGCGTTTTTATAAACACAGCTATAGAAAACGCAGCTTAAAACCGCGTTTTTTGTTGTGAAACAATCATTCATCCACTGATCCCCCATTCGACTACGCATTTCATTCTTGATATATTTCATTGCTAAGTGATCTTTTTGCAATTCTTTAATTTATAAGTTTACAATTCTTTAAATGTTTTATATTTTTATTGTCCTTTAGTGTTAGTGTATTGACCCACTCACATAGCCAACAACCACTCATAAGTTACATTCAGCAAAATAAAAAGCCACTCACAAGTTACAAACTTAGTCAAATAGTAAGTCACAAATTTAGTCAAATAGTCAAAGGGCAAGAGACAACTCATAACTCAGTTTTATATCAAATCAATACAAACACTTACAGCAACACCACAACAATAAAGATCACAACAAAATGTATTTTCAGTGACGAAATTTAGAAAGGAAATTTTTTTTCGTCACAAAAAGGTAACCTATAGCGACGAAAACTAGATTTCTTTGCTAATTATAAAAAAAAATTGATAATTTTTAGCGACGAAAACTAGATTTCATTGCTAATTATAAAAAAATTTAAAATATTTAGCGACGAAAACTAGATTTCGTCATTGTATGGTATGTTGAATTGAGGGCACGAAACAAAATTGTGGGCACGAAAATTATTTAATCTACAGCGATGAAATAATTCCTAAATGTGTAAGTTTTTAGCGACAAAAAATTGTCATCGCTATAGGAGATGCCACTTACTTTTCAGCTCCTTATTTTTCACTTCCCCCTTTTATTTTCACTTCCAAAAGTCTAACCACAGCCCAGACCACAGCCACCATCGACACCACAGCTTAGACCCACCGCCGCCAATTTGAGCACGCCACCGCTGATCTGAGCACGCCACTGAACTTCACCATCAACCCACAACCTGATTGGATTCATGATATCTATATTTCTCATTGGGACAGTAGATCCTTGAACATGAACATTTTCTAGTGGTCCAACACCAACTATTTTTCCAATGATGTCTGCAGCAAATAAAGTTGATTAAGTAATTTGAAACGTAATTATTTGAAAATAAATTTGAGACTTTTTAGGCTACCTGTCAATTGTTTGTTATTGTCAAAGCGATCCACAATTGTTTTGTAATCAACAAATTCAAATTTATGCTGAGAGATAGTAATTTCAGCCTCTTTTAGCTCCTCAATAACTGTTGTACGTAGAAAGTTTATTTTCTTGTCTTTACTTATAGGCCGATAGCTATCTTTTTCCTTGTAAGTATCTACTCGAAAATTGGACAGTGAATATAATTGTCCTTCTCGTAGTTGTGCCTGAAACTTCTTAACATTGTTTTTTTGAATTGTCGCATGTATTGTGTCATTCTGGTAGTTAAATAAGTAATTTGTTAGTGATAATTATAGTTTTAAGGTGCGAGTCGAGTAAAGAAAATATGACAAAATAAATTCTCAATTCAAATCTAACCTGTTCATCTATAAGAACCATGTCCAAACTGATTAGTTCTAGATTTTTTCGGTTGACAGCTTCCCACATTCTTGAAAGTCTGACTCTTACCTTCCAATTCTCCTTTTTATCTGAAAGTTGCTTGATGAGATTGTAGCTCATTTTTGGAACTGATAATATAGTCATTAGTTGGACCCAATTGAGTTGAACTATTGTTAGAATGGAAATAGAGTAATGAAGTTGAACGCTTTATATAACTAAGCATATCTAAAATTTCTAATGATCTTTATTCATCTTATGAAATAGAAATAAATAATTTTGAGATGTAGTATACATACCTTGTACATAAGGAAAATTTATTATTTTTCCAATATCTTGTAGCTGGAAATTCGATCTCTATTGTTGCAAAGTATGTTGTGTTGGTAGTTGTAATTTGAATGGTATGGTTATGAAATAGAAATAGATATCATGGGTGTCTTAAATAGTTATAGATGTGCTTACATTGGTGGTATGTGAAAGGTTCTCCCCCTCTCCTCTAATGTTTCAATGGAATACGAAGGCATTGATTTGTTTTAGTCTCAATCAATTAATGATTTAATTGTAACGGAAGTAATAATGGCCTTACTTTTTAAATATAATGTATTTAGTGGTTAGGTCAATTAATTGATACCATGATGAAATCTAAAACTGATCTGCGCAAAAAGAAGATATAATTTAAAAAATATATTATATATATGGTGCTCTTGCCTTTTTGAATATGGTTTTTGAGTCATTGGTTAAGGAGGTGGGTTTTTCTTTTGTAATTTTGTTCTGCTACTGAGGGTTAGTGTTACTGATCTTCCAATCAACATGACGACATATAAACAAATTTTTAACAAAAAATTTGTGACTTTTTAAAGAGTAGAAAAAAGAACTGCTGTAATAATTTTCTTCATAATTTTATTGTTTAGTTATAAATATGTAAATTAAAGCATAAGAATACATAAATGCAAATTTAAATGTAAATTTAAAACCATCCATGATGAATATGTATAGACAATTTTTGAAGTTTTTAATTTTGTATGAATTATTATTTAATTATCTAGTTATTAATGTCTAAATGAAGTAGATGGACTTTTTAAATATAAAAATGAAATACATGAATATTTAAAATCATCTCACACGTTATTCTTACAACCAAAGAAGGTGCCATTTCAGTCATTGGTTTACTACATGACTGATGGTCTTGGTATGTGGCATAAGAGATTCTCCCTGCTCCTTATCATTTTTTTTTTGAGACCCTAGCAATATTATTTTTTAATATAAGTGCCTAATGTTTTGTCTAATAATAAAGTGTTGTCATAGGAACAAAAAAAATATTCAATATAAATCAGAAAAACTTTGAAAGCGATAAAGAGATATTTTGTCAATTATAAAACAACGGTTGAATGGAAATTAAATTTTTGTGGGAATGGACCATTTGTTATGCTAGTTATTTTGATGTAGAATTTTTTGTAGGTTCTATGAAAATTTAAAACTATTCATGCTTTCAATTATTACCAATTATTGATCAAGCGAAAACCACAAACTTGATACTTAATTCCCTATTATTCATTTCTATTTAATTCATGAATTTATCATTTGGGAGTCATTAAGCAAAATTAAAGTCATATTTGTTATGGGTCGATGCAATAGCAAAGCAAACCGAAATCATTAAAAAAAAAAAAGTAGAAAATTTGTGAATTTTTAAAGAGTAGAAAAAAGAACTGCCATAATTTTTTTGTTCATAATTTTCATTGTTTAGTTATAAATATGTAAATTAAAGCATAAGAATACATAAATGCAAAGTTAAATGTAATTTTAAAACCATCCATGATGAATATGTATAGACAATTTTTGTAGTTTTTAATTTTCTATGAATTATTATTTAATTGTCTAGTTATTAATGTTTAAATTAAGTAGATGAACTTGTTAATTATAAAAATGAAATACATCAATATGTAAAATCCTCTCACACGTTTTTTCTTACAACCAAAGAAGGTGCCATTTCACTTATTGGTTTACTACATGACTGATGGTATTGGTGTGTGGCATAAGAGATTCTTCCTTCCCTTTATAATTTTTTTGGAGACCATAGAAATTTTTTTTTTTTAATATAAGTGCCTAATGTTTTGTCTAATAATAAAGTGTTGTCATAGAATTTTTTGTAGGTTCTATGAAAATTTAAAACTATTCATGAATTCAATTATTACCAATTATTGATCAAACGATAACAACAAACTTGATACTTAATTCCCTATTATTTATTTCTATTTAATTCATGAATTCATCATTTGGGGGTGATTAAACAAAATTAAAGTCATATTTGTTATGGGTCGATGCAATAGCAAAGCAAACCGAAATTATTCCCAAAAAAAAAAAAAAATACAAACTTGCACACAATGATACAAAAAGAAAAAGGGTGTTTTTAAGATAATACCCAATTGTGATAATCAGAGTCCATTGGCAGCCTATGTAAAAAATATGTGTAGTCAACAACAGTAAGCGTCATTATAGTAAAAGACAATTTCAAATAACTGGTGGATAATATGAACACTCTACCAATAATATCAGGACTATTGTAGGAAAACATTTCATTTTAGAGAGACCTGAAGAAATATTCCAGCTTTTTTGAACTTGGAATTTGATAGATAATCTGTTATAATTTGGTAGAAATCAAAAGATAATATTAAAATTGTTTTAGCACACAAAAAGATAATATAATCTCATTTTTATAATAACATTTTCATTAATTGAGAGTTGGACATACTTTACAAAACAATCCAGCTGTTGAACTTGGAATTTAATTAATAGATAATCTGTAATACACTGGTAGAAAATATTAACAACCTACACAACCAAAAGAAGAAACAATGTAGCTGAAAAACATGTAAATTAAAAGTTAATTTGTAAGCAACTAGTGGGTAAAATAATAATCAAAATGGTAAAACACACAGAAAGTATTTTTGTTCCAGCAATGGAAAATGTGTGGGATTTTTTTTTTTTAAATTTATTTTGGTAGAATTGTTACAATCTTTTTCCCATTAGTTTCATTTCTCAATGTATCAGCAAAATATCTTACTTTTAAAAAAAGTAATGCATGTACTTGCCAAGACATGTCTACAGCTTCCAAATCTGCACCTCTGGAAGCCCCGTAAAGTTTTCCTCTATCAAAATTTGGTTACCCATTTCCTCTACTGTCTTCACCTAAAAGAATGAAAGCGTTAGAGAGGAAAAGTGTAGAGAGTATGGGTAAGCATATCAAACTGATCTTCTTAACCCATCTTCGTCTTCGAAATTAATTTTAGCATAAAGACTCCCAAAAATAAGATACTATAATCTGTAATTTTTCCAAGTTAAGTTAACATTAATGAGTAAAATGTTATTGAATAAATGATAGGAGAGATGGGTACAAACCTGGAGAAGGAATTTTATTATTTGTAGTATCAAAGCTTAAGAAAGGCCTGTGAATACTTCTTTGTAGACAATATTTTTTGTATTCGACTCTTCTTTGATTTCATTGTTGATGATGAGGAACTTCAGGCCATTTCTGCTCGTAACTCTAGATACTACAACATATAATTGTCCATGGCTGAAAACTGGATTTGGGAGATACACACTAACATGTTTCAGAGATTGACCTTGGCTCTTATTAATTGTCATTGTAAAACATACTGAAATTGGGAACTGTCGTCTCTTCAAGAGGAATGGCCATTTTGACTCACTTGGAGACAATGTGATTCTTGGAATAAAAACATGTGCTCCAATATTGGTACCAGTAATGATCTTTGCTTCTATGACCCATGTACCCAATTTAGTAATAACCAATCTTGTTCCATTACAAAGACCTACATTTTGGTTTAGATTTCGAAGCAACATGATAGGCAAGCCTAATTTCAACTTTAATTTATGATTTGGCAATCCAGGAAATCTTAATATGTTCAAGAATTCACCAGGATACAAAACATCTTGGTCAGCAATATTGGAGGAAGCTTTACATATGGAATCTGAACTTAAATATGTTTGCTCTTCACCATGTAAACATGATACTACATAATCATTAAGTTCTTCAACAACTTCATTAGTTGGTGCAAGTATAGCTCTCTCTTGTAAGTAACTATGATCTGTGATTTTCATTTGTAAATCAGGATATGTGCTTCTTACAATATCTTCCATTGGATTTTCAGTATGTTTGATAATTAAGTCAGCTGGAATAGTAATTGAATTCTCTCCACCTCCTTCGCCCATTTCACCATTTCCAATCTTCAAAATCCACTCACTAAAATTCATCATTGATGCATATTCTAAATTGTTTAATCTATTCTGCAGAAGCCTCATATTTGTGTGTAATTTGAAAACTTGACATTCTTTCCATAGATATGATTTGTTAATTGCCAAATGCACAATATCTTCTCTTCTGCCTTTTTTGACAACTGGTAGTATTTGTCGAAAATCTCCCCCTAATACCACAACCTTTCCTCCAAATGGTTTGTTAGCACAATTAGGATTTTGGATACGTAAAATATCACGGAGAGAGCGATCAAGTGCCTCTAAACAATTTCTATGTGCCATAGGTGCCTCATCCCATAAAATAACACTTGTTTTCAAAAGAAGTTCAGCTACCTGCGTTCCTAGCTTAATTTCACAGGTAGATTCATCAAAAATATTAATTGGTATATGAAATCGTGAGTGAGC